>JANJYP010123663.1:0-28311 GCA_024605115.1 Rastrelliger brachysoma | reverse complement strand
ATTCCTTTATTTTCATTATATTTTACCATACAGTATGTACCATCCAAAAAAATTGGTTCCAATTGGTGTTAACTCCCTAATTTTAATTTAAGGGAAGAAATATGAAACAGTAAAGATAAGACTAATGTGCCCTTAACCAGGGTGAGTGAGGGTGCATGTGTAAAGTTGTGTGTGTGTGTNTGTGTGTGTGTGTGTGTGTGTGTGTGTGTGTTTTAAAATAGAAACAACTGAACAAGACTCAGAGAAAGAAAAAAACAAGTACACAGCTCATAGACACTCATTTTCCCTGCAGAAGTAGGGAAGCAGTGAACACTATGAGTATATGAGTTTAAAAATAACCTTGACTAGACAAGACTAGCAGAGAAAACTGAGTGTACAGTTCATAGTCCGGTATAATCTGGATTAAGCCTGATGACTACAGTACAGTTAGGCTCTTGAGGGGTTATGTTGTGGCTTGTCACTCATATCACTTCCCTCTGTCAGTGGGATTGCCTTGATTTGGTTTTGGTTAAAACACTGCCGCATTGTCCTCTTTTACTTCATACATGTTGTAACACCACACACTCTTTCCCTGAAGCAATTGTTGTGCCTGTAGATGGCTTATAATGAGATGGCAAGATGTTTCAATGTAAAGCCCTCAGTCACTGTGTAACACCCACTTATTCATCTGCAGCACAATGTCACTCAAATATTTTTAATTACTGTAATTAAGATTTTAACAGTGAATTATGATAGTGATTTTATATTGTTACTCCTGTAGCATTTTTTCTGCAGGTTCACTTGCTTTTAAAAGGCAAAAACAGATCTGATGTATATTTTATTGCTTTAAATGATATTTTAGAAATATTTAATCTATTCTCAGTTGTCCGGGTAAAATTGTTTTGGTTGGTTTTTCACATTTTATTTAGTCAAAACAAATGCACCATTGAACAAAGGCCTTTCAATCTTTGGATAAGAATATCTGCTAAAGTTCCAGAGTATAAAGTGATTGTGTATCAACTGCCTGGTGTGTAAATGGTCAAGTCTTTCATGTTTAACTAGGTGTGTCTAACTTCTCAGCTACATTTTACAATTAGTGTGAATTCAATTTCAAGGACTTACTCCCACACAGTCCTGTCCAAAGTCCAAGCAGGGTAAAAATTCAAGGGCATATGTTGGACTGTTGGAGAATGGCAGCCTTGTGATCCTTTGACTCATCGTAGCAAGCTTTGATATAAACAACTATTATAACTATTGGCAACAATGAAATGAAATTTTGTACAGACATTTGTGGAACACGTAAACACAATACCTGCTGAAAGGTGCTACTTTGTCACTGTACACATTAGTCAAATGATGATAGCATTTAGCTCCAAGCATATATAAAACCTTGCACATTTGCTGTTGTGACTGTAGACCATGTTAGTTGTATTGAGAATTTGAAGTTGTAAAGTATAAACTTGTATATAATACATGCAAGCAATAGAGTGTTCTTTTGACCTTCAAATCTTATTTATTTGAATGCAAGTGACACAAGGCTAATGCTCATACTACTATTTTTACTTTATGAAACTTTTTCTCCATATTTGCTGAAATGCAAGAACCCAACACTGTTATTTAAAGCTGTTGTGCTGAGCTGTTCTTTATTAACCCCCTGATGCTACATGAAAAAAATATCTGTAGGGAGGAGTTAGGGGTCTTTGATCTGTAGATGTTTATGTAACCTAGAGCATGAGGTTGAGGACACAGTGTTCCTCTGTCTGCTGGATCACTAAAGTGGATTATGGTGACAATTAAATCCATCAGTGAAAACCCACCAATCTTAACCTCTGACCTCTTGTACAGCATATATACAGTACTGTATGTCAGTCATGATGAAATGTATCAACTGTCTCTAAGTCATCTGCTGTTTGCCACAGAAATGCATATCAGAGCAGTGTAGGCAGATCAGACTTTGAAGCTATGTGGTCTTGGTCATCATTAAGCCATCACTGAACCCAAATAATCCACAGTGTATTGAAACTCAGTGGCAGTGGAGAGAAAACAAGAGAAGCAAGATAAGACAGCTAGGCTGAGAGTGACTCACACAGCTTGGTCTCATGGAAGTCTTGTGACTTTTTACTCTCAGTTTGTTGTGTTGATGTTTCCACACCACAAATGAGATATTATTGCACCTATTGTATCACAATATTAGATGATGTATACCCTTTTTTAAAGTGGTATATCAAATACTCCTTTAAAAATCCAATTTTATGAATTGATTAATTTAAGTTAATTGTTTAATAAGTCATGAATTTACATATAAATTATACATTCAATTATATGTATATGATTTAAAATCTGACAAAACTGTTGTATCCAAAACTCACAACTCAACTCAATCAATTTTGTATACATTTTCACCAAAATGAGTAGTCCTATTCTCAGGAAACAGATCGATAGTATTGTGTGTTGTTTTGCATCTTCATAATATAAAAGTTTAGATAGGCTATTAGATTTATCCTGGACAAAATTCACACCCTCACCTGCAAGTTATACAAGATTTAAAGCTTGTTATTTTTATTTCACAATGGAGATTTGGAGGGGGCATTAGTTTGTTAGAGGAAGCAAACATTTGTGCAATTAATCCGTATGTCCTGTGTCCTGCATTGTATGAAATAAATCCAGGGTCTCCTTGTCTGCAACCAAAAGCTTTGAGGTAAGGCTTTATTCCATTGAAACAGGCAAGCAGCTATCAGTTTTCTTTTCCCCAGAGCCTTGAAACTACGGGCAGTCTTAGAACTGAGATTTCTAAAGTGCACACTCACAGTGAAGACAGAAAGAAACAGAAAGTAGTAGTGGTAAAGAAGGTAGTAAAAAAGTAGGCAGAAGAGTGATGGAAGTAAAGAAGAAAAGAAAGTAAAAGTTAAAAAAGCAAGTAAAGAAGGAAAGGGAGGAAGAAAGAATAAAAGAGGAAGAAAGGAAAGAATCTGCATCTCTCAAACACCACACCTGAACATGATTATCATTACATGTAACACTGTAAAGAATATTACGTTATTTTGTCAGATAAATGTGTGGCTTTGACTCTGCTTACAGTCAGCCTTCATAACAGGTGCTCTGTTTCAAACTGTTCTCATCAGCACTGCAGTTTCTGAACTAAATTCAAGTTCAGGCCACTACTGCTATCTGCTGGTGATATGCATTTGTGCATGCATATCTAACTAATCAATAGGGTTTTCAATTTCATAATAATAACCCAATTTTATTATGGTTTGCAGTTAGAAAATAGGATTTGGTGATAAATTAGTCAGAAAGACTATTATTTCCAACTGTTACCAGCTGTTCCCATGCTTACCCTTCACCCCTGTCACCTAGGCAGCAATGAATAACAACTGAATTACAATTACTAATATTGCAATTGTATAATGTGTATAGTTATGGAACATAAATGTATTATTTTAGTCTGTCCTTCTTGCACACTCAGTAAACACCTTCAGGTGTCTCATTCCCTGAGCATTAAAATGCCAGCAACAGCTTGAAATCAGTGGAATCTCAGACAACATGAAGAGAGGTAAAAACTTGTCTCACTGTTCAAATATATTGTTATCTTGTTATGAGGTTTGTGTCAATGCCAAGGCCTGGGACTGAAATTACTTCCCATGGCACTACTTGTCATTTAAGCAACATCTATAATATAATATAAATAATTATATATTTTAGTGTATGATTTTCATACATCACACACATCAAACCATTCAGTGGCCCTTCATGCCCTGCAGATTGAGGCTTTGTCATCCCAGAAGAGACCACTGCCATCAGCATAGAAATGTTTCATCATAGGATAAAGAAGGTGATCACTCGCAACAACTTTTTATTGATTTGCAATGACCCTTCCAAAGAGAACAAGTGGACCCAAACCATGCTGGCAAAATGCCTCCCACAGCACAACAGAGCCATTGGATCTTAATGTGGGACTCAAGCAAAAATGACTCATTTAACCATATCACTTTTTTCACATATATCTAGAGGTCTAGAATTTATACACTTAACTCTCATATGTGCAATGAATGTTTATTCACTGAAATAGCATTATAATACCTCTCTCTCGCGCTCTCTTTCTATATATGTAACTGTCAACTGTTCTTGTTGACACAGTCTGATCATGTCCTGCAGACATTCTTGGTCACCTGAGGAATGATTGCTCCTCTATAGAGCCTATCTGGTGACATTTGAACCCTAATCCTTCATGTCCAATCGATTTTGTCATTGTTCCTATTTAAACACTAACCAGTCTCTAACTCTGTCTTGCCCCAACAATGAACTCTCTCTCAAAGTCACACAGATCTTTTCATCTACTGGGCATGCTCAATATTTTTATACATACCACACTGGATGTTAATTGCTTATTTTTACCATGCAGTGCACCTGTCGGTATTTATGTCTATCAATGCATGTTGAGGTTTTTAATTAATTTGCCACCTGATATATGTGATTTGACTACTTTGGGTAGCTGTATCTTCATATGAGCTTCAGATAGACTTTTTAAAATTATTGTATTTTAATAACTGTACAGCACTTTGGTCAGCTGAGAGTTTTTTATTTTAGATGTGCTCTATAAATAAACTTTGGCTTGACTTTACTTGAATGATTGTGGACCTATTTCATTGCTCATTTGGGCCAAAGAGTTCTGTTTTAAGGAAATTGGCTATATAGCGGGTTTAAAGCTATCATTACTATGATGAAGGATCATTGTGTGTGGCTCTTTAAATGTGCTGTATGCTGTCTGTAGTGGTGACGTGTCTCTACAGTGTCTCCTCCTGCTCGACGCCTGCCGGTGGCTCAGTCAGTGGAGAGGTACAGTCAGATCTTACCCTGTGTAGGAGCTCCTAGGAGAACAGTCGGGACATCATGGGCAGTGAGTATCACCTTTGCACAAGACCTGTATGAGACTGTGAGCTAGAACCTGTAGAGGAAACTCCTGAATACTGTTTTAATTGTTTTTGTCAACTTATTCAGCTAATGGTCACGTAGTAGCGTTGCCATTGATAGCATGTTAGCTTACGGCGCTAACTAGCTAACTGGTCGAGAGTTGCTTTTGTGCCATTGTGGGCCATTTCGTGATAAATACGTTATTAGTGGTTAAACACTTGGTTTCTATTTTCTGTATTCTTTATTTCGTGTTCTTGATGGGATTCCAGAAAAACCATGTTGGTTTAAGCCAACTGGAAACATGTCTAAGCTAACTTGTTAGCCACTCATTCAAAGACAGACAAGTCTAGTGATGACGACGCATAACACCGCCGCTATTATCTTCAGCCTAATGTTACTACAATCTGCCTAATGCTAACAAGAAATGTGTGACAATTATACTACTAAGGTTCAGCACAAGAGTTAATGTTACTGTGAGACAAAAACGTTTTATTTTGCGTTAAATTTGCTTGATATGATTCATGTATATTGTAGTGTTGAGTCCGCCCCCCATTCACTGCCACGTCCTACTGATGACCAGCTACTATCTTCACATTAATCACAGAAATACTCCTGTCTGCTTCTTTTCAGTCAAATTCCTGGAGGTGATAAAGCCATTCTGTGCGGTACTGCCAGAAATCCAAAAACCTGAGAGAAAGGTGAACTACTTTTTGTTTTGTTTTTTTAAACTACCGCCCCATTATTATCAGTACATTTGCATCTGTTGGCTACCAGATGTTAAACGTGTAATTGTTTCTATCAACAGATCCAATTCAGAGAGAAGGTGCTATGGACGGCCATCACTCTCTTCATCTTCCTGGTGTGTTGCCAGGTGAGTGTCATTATTTATTTCTGTACCCTGGTGGGAAATTAGGACTATCTACAGTGCCAGCCAAATGCTGTTAAAATATGAAGGTGTCCTGTAGATTTCAGATAGAGAATTATGATTTTTGATGAATTTGAACATCTGTCTGCCAGAGCCTTATAGATATTCACCATTCATATCACCATCCATACACTCAACTGTAGCGTGTGGATGTTTATATTCAATTTTGTTCAAGAATCGATCCTTTTGTAAAAGTGAACTTATATGAGCACTGGACATATTTTAAAATTGTTCTGTGGTTGCAAGTTTCATCATTTTCCCCTCCATTTATAATGATGTCAGCATTGTTCATTGCTGTCAGCGAGTTATGTGATGCCTCTGGCTGAGAGTATCCAAGTATAGTGCTCGGTGTACTTTTACTCAATCAGTTAAAATTGCTGATAATATTTGATCAATCCTTCAAATAAATAAGTAATTTCAGGGCTAATGATGACTTAACCACCTGCACTTAACCATTGGCATCACAATTTACTGTTTATGAATATACAGTATGTTGTTGAGCTATCAAAACTGAAATACTAACTCATCAGCATTCACTGGTTTGTCAAAGTAATTAGACTCATGCTAACACACGCATTTGTCTTTTCACTTTTTCCACAGATCCCATTGTTTGGCATCATGTCTTCAGATTCTGCAGATCCATTCTACTGGATGAGAGTGATTCTGGCTTCAAACAGAGGTATTTGTCTTGCTAACATAAGTATAATATTTATTTCTAATATTATAATTGCAAAATAATATTTGTGCTCTGCTGCTGGTATGCCCTAACCTGAATATTTGCCTCCAGGTACTCTGATGGAACTAGGTATCTCGCCTATTGTCACCTCAGGCTTGATCATGCAGTTGCTGGCTGGAGCTAAGATCATTGAAGTTGGAGACACACCGAAGGACAGAGCCCTCTTCAATGGAGCTCAGAAATGTAAGAGAGCCATCATCACACAAGTTGTGACGATTTGGTTAGAATTTACAATTAAGGATCATCTAACCCTTCTTGATGTATTTCAGTGTTTGGAATGATCATCACCATTGGTCAGGCCATTGTTTATGTGATGACTGGCATGTATGGTGATCCATCAGAGATGGGTGCTGGAATCTGTCTGCTCATTATCATTCAGGTGAGAACAGGAAGATCATAATTTGACTGAAAATATAACATCTGAACATGTGGGTCTTTCAGCCCTTTCTTCAAATAAAAAACATAAAGGAAACAAATCATCAGGAGGGAGGCCTTTAAAGACAGGAGCTAAGACGGCTGTTGACAGAAGTTGAATTGAGGGGCTATGTTATGCGCTGTCTCACACATACGCTGCATTAATAGTCGCACAAACACACGCTACAAAGTTAAGGGGAGGGACAATGCATTATGTGTGCTAGCTGTCATAGACGCTGCATTAACAGTAGGGCTGTGAATCATTAAAAAACCTATTATTGATCTGATTTGATCTTACTCACCGCCGCCTCTATTCACAATACTTCCTCACTCAGTCAGCTACAATAGTGTGATGTAGCCGCTTACTGACAGAACAACTTTGAACTTTAATAAATAGGCTAACAGTTAGGTGGAATGAAGTTGTTTTCAACCAGGTACGAGGAGTTTACAGCCCTAGAAACTAGCCCTTATCAAACAGTTGTTTCTAATTGAAATAAAACTTTAACTCAAAACTGCACAACAAAAACTTACTGAAGTACAAGAGATACAATAAGGTTAAAGTAGGTTTTGCTTATTAATGGACTTAAATATTCAACAGGTTCACTTAGACTGAGTTTACTTGCAGTGCATCAGTGGAATAAGACGTATTAGCCTAGAACAGGAGTGTCAAACTCATTCCAGAAAGGGCCGTATAGCTGCAGGTTTTTATTCCAACCAATTAAGAGTACACATGTGAACCAAACAACTGTCTGAACCTGGTGTGCTTCTGCTTGGTTGGAATGAAAACCTGCAGCCACTCAGCCCTTTCTGGTTTGACACCTGTGGCCTAGAAGATATTACTTTTGTCAATTTTAATTGTGGAAACAAATATTCTAACTTACTTCAGCTAATGCCCTCTGAAAGAAAAAATTATGACAGAGTGATCCTGACATCATCTGACTCCGTCTGTTGTGTTCTTCTGTAGCTGTTTGTGGCCGGACTGATTGTGCTGTTGCTGGATGAGTTGCTTCAAAAGGGCTATGGTCTCGGTTCAGGAATCTCACTGTTCATTGCCACCAACATCTGCGAGACAATTGTCTGGAAGGCTTTCAGCCCCACGACCGTGAACACTGGTAGAGGTAAGATATCACAGAGAATTCAGGAAATAGTGATTTTGATGATGAAATATGCATGCTATGGCAGTTAACAAATAATGTGTCTCATTTTGTGACTTTGTGTCTCCAGGTACGGAGTTCGAGGGAGCAATCATTGCTCTCTTCCATCTGCTGGCTACAAGGACAGACAAAGTGCGTGCTCTGAGAGAGGCCTTCTACAGACAGAACCTACCCAACCTCATGAACCTCATCGCCACAGTATTTGTCTTTGCTGTAGTGATATACTTTCAGGTGAGTTGCTTACCTTTCTGTTGGTGTTGTCGGAATTACTGTCGCGCAGGTGGATGAGTGGTTAAAAGCGCTTGCCATATACGCAGTTGACCCCAGTTTGAATCCCAGCTAGAAGACCTTTACTGCATGTCAAATACCCCGCCCCCCCATTATTTCCTGTCTCCATGCTGTCAAATAAAGGTGTCTGTGCCTGAAAAAAACAGAATTGCTAACAGATAGGATAATAATAATAACACTGGACTAGTAAGTTGTTAAGTTGTTTTTATACTGGCCTTCTTTTCTCACAGGGATTCAGAGTGGATCTTCCCATCAAGTCAGCCCGCTACCGTGGGCAATACAACACCTACCCAATCAAACTCTTCTACACCTCCAACATTCCCATCATCCTGCAGTCTGCTTTGGTCTCCAACTTGTATGTTATCTCACAAATGCTTTCCACACGCTTCAGTGGCAATTTCCTGGTGAATCTGCTTGGAACTTGGTCTGTAAGTATACATTTAATCTCAACTTTTCTCAGTTTTCACTTAAGTTTTTTTTCTGATTTATTTTAAGAAAGAGTCCCCATTATGTTCATCGTCAACACAGTCTTCTGTTTTTCATTTTACTGTTAATGTAACATGTTTACAATTTGGAAATAATAAGCCCTAGGTGTGTTTTGTTTTTTCCAGTCTAGATGATAAAACAAAACCGTTCTCTGCCCTAAAGTATATTGTCTCATGTTTATAGGACACAACATCTGGTGGTCCAGCCCGTGCCTACCCTGTGGGTGGACTCTGTTACTACCTCTCTCCTCCTGAGTCATTTGGGTCCGTTCTAGATGACCCGGTCCATGCCCTCATCTATATTGTGTTCATGCTCGGATCATGTGCCTTTTTCTCAAAAACCTGGATTGAAGTCTCAGGCTCTTCTGCTAAAGATGTAAGTCCTGACTGCTAGCAGGTTACGTGATTGGTTTATGTCAAAAGAGTCTGTTTTTTAAACTGTTTTTTCTTCATCATCATCCAGGTGGCGAAACAGTTGAAGGAGCAGCAGATGGTGATGAGAGGACACAGAGAAACCTCAATGGTCCATGAACTGAACAGGTAAAATCCAAAATCCTGCACAGGCCAATTTGGTTTATTTTAATATACTTGCATGAAACAAAACATAGAACTTCAGTTATCATTAAAAGTTCTAACCACTGTTAGTTAAAGCTACAAGTCATCATATTTATTTCGGCTCAAATTATCTCATTTTTCACAGTCTAGACCGTACTGTTAATACTTTAGTCTAATACCTATTGTTGGGCTCAGCTTTTTCTGTATTGTGGAATTAAGCTTTAGGTTCACTCCCCTGCTTTACATTGTCTAATGTTGACAATGCCAGTCATTGTGGTTTACACAGGTATTTTGGATGCATGTGTTTTAATCTTAATGACAGATTCAAATTCTCTCTTTCTCATCACAGTACATTTACTCTCTTTTGATCTTTAACATTTTTGTTCTACTCTAAGTCAAGAAAAGAAACATTGAGCACACTGGAGTCAGAGTGCTGAACATATTTATTTATCAAGGTATAATAAACTCATTACAAATAGGACAGCCTTGCAAGTCTAACTGCTTTTCTTTGTTTACCTCAGTTGTTTACAACTCTACAGCAAGCACAGCTTAAAAACCACTCTGGATTTATTATTAATGTATTTGAATGTCTACCATTCTTGCTAATTTCATTATTTCTACTAAGACCTGCAGGTTACATTTTATGTATTAATGTCCTTCTCAATTTCCCTGTTTTTCCTCTAGGTACATTCCCACTGCTGCTGCTTTTGGCGGACTGTGTATCGGTGGTTTATCAGTGATGGCTGACTTCCTCGGAGCCATTGGCTCTGGCACTGGTATCCTGCTGGCTGTTACCATTATCTATCAGTACTTTGAAATCTTTGTCAAAGAACAGAGTGAAGTCGGCAGCATGGGGGCCCTGCTCTTCTAGATAAACCAACATTCTCACCAACTTTTATTAGGATCACCAACTTTGCATTTATTTTCATCTTTGTGTGAAGCCCCTGCATCATCAGCGCTCCAGTTTCAGGACGATTGAGGAGTCTGTTCTCAGGATTCTCCGCTGAAATGAGGAGTTACGAGGCGTTGGATCTACATGTTGACATTCACACCGTTTGGCTCCCTCCACATATCTTCCAAAACAACACAGACTTTTCAGTTGTACTTGTACATGAGATTTTCTAACTGACTCAAGATTAAAGCTCCCCAAGGTTCACTTAAAGGCTTCTTTTGTGTAAGAATGCGGGAGTTTGGTCTTTTTTTTTTTCAGACTGACAAGAGAGCGCTTCAGTATGCAGGCATACTTGACTCGGATGATGGCGGTCAACTGCCTGCTGTGTGCGAAGAAGCACTCGACTTTCTGGTTGGTGTTATCTTACTTTATACATTGTCCTTTCAGCTTTATTTTATGTTCTGTTAACCTGCCAATCTGGTGAAGGTGTGGACCAGAAGCTGAACTGTCAGACGCTGAGTCAAGTACTGTAATTTTCCTGATTTGTACCCTGTGTGATAGCCTTTAACTTAACATCTTGTAAGAAGACGATGTCAAACTCAAATTGGGGAACTGGGGCATTCCCAGGGAGCTGCAGTATTAACTCATACGTCACATTCATTCTTGTTGCCCACGTCCTAAGAATTTTTTTTTTTAATTGTCTGTTCTAAGCATACTTGTATTAATCACTTTTTCACACCTGATGAATTATGATTTTTCTGTACATAGGCCATTCATTGAATAACTTTGAATTTGTCTTCAGTGTAAGATAAAGTCTTTTGAATATGTAAAGATAAATGCATTTCAGAACAAACGTATAGAAAACATTCTCAATAAAAACCTTTTGTGGAAAAAGGCTAAATCTTCCGTTTTACTTGTTCTGTACTGAAGTGTCACAAATGAATATAGAGAGGCACATGGATTTCCTCTGAGGGCTTCGAGTTCAGTCAAGGTTTATGTCTCCTTTACAAGGGGGCCATTAGTATTAAGTGGTCTTTGTACTTGGCCAAAACACTCTGTCTCTTGGTAATGTTGCACACTGCTCTGTCACACTTCTCTAAGGGGTTGGAGGTTTTTTTTCTTTATGACTGATACATTTGGTGTCAGTTCACCACATGTAGTTTTATAGCTTCAATGAAATTAGATTTTTTTTTGTAGTTTAGATAGTTTGGCAACAGCAAATAGAAAATATTTTGTATCTTTTTTTTTAGCAATCTGATACAATAGCTCAGAGGTACCTCAATTTTAGTTTTGCTGTGCAGATTTATTACAGAGTTTGACTGTTTTCATGAAAGAGGAAAGTACTCAGTGCTCCCCTTAAATCTCACTAGTACCTATGAGCATGATTTGTGACTGTTAGTTTGGAGCCAGTCATTTTCCAGTATGCAACAAGTGTCATGTGGACACTTGAAACCTCCAGTGACAACAGTAGACTGTTCATTGAAATAGGAGGCATCTTTTTTATATAGGCAATTTAAAAAAAATGTATTTTGTATTTGGATATTAGACAAGTACTTTTATGTCTGTAGAGAATCTTTAGTTATCTTTGCCTCTCTATAGACAGATTGTTGCTATATATATGGTGATCAGCAGCAGTGGTTCTCAGTGTAATCTTGGGTCCTTGAGAGGGTTCCAGATGAAAAGGAGAATAATATATTCTAAGTATATTTCCATCTAGGTAACATAAGGAATGTGTAAATATTTTGGTCATGGGTTGACGGATGAAAAAACACTTGACAGAAAAAAAAAACCTTATCAGAGGGACCCTGAGACAAAACCCCTCTTAAATGGAGGTCCGTGGTCTAACTGAGGACAGATGAGTTGTGCAGCTTTTGATGTGAGTACGGTAAATATATTGTGGTTATATTTTATTGTATATAAACTTGGACTTTATTACCATCATTGTTATTGTATCCCAATCTCCCATCTTCCCCTATTATCTCCTTCCCAGTCTGTCTTTGTGAAAATGAAATGATTTGTAAATGTACAGTTAAGGTTTCAGTAAAATCGTTTATACTGAGATTTTCTCATTTTCTTTACAAACTTAGAATGGGCAAGCATCATTTTGTGAAGGTCTGCTTTTTTCCTTGCAGTGTTTTGAGCAGTAGGAGGCAGTACTCTTCCCCGGAGCTCTACATTACCGGAACTTTTTTTTTTTTTTGTCCTAGGAAGGCGAGGTCACGGCCCTTCCTACTCTACCTCTGATTGGCTTACCATAATATTGAACCCTAACCCTAACCAATCACATTACTCGTGTCTAAAACTAGCCAATCCTATGAACGAAGGCAATGAGTACTAACCAATCAGAGGTAAATCAGGTAATGACTTCACCATCCTAGACAAAAAAAAAGTCCTAACCGGAAAAGAGAAGAAGAAAAGGAGGAGGGTTACACGCTCCTGCCGGTTATAGCAAGGATAGTCGTGAAACACGTTTTCTGGTGCTTGATTGAAACTTGTGACATCTTCACATATTATTGTGTCATGTGTCAGTAAGAGGGGTTATCTTCTGTGAGCTGCTGCAGTAGATAAAAAGTAGGATTTTCATCTGACCCAGCGAGAAGAAATGACTTCTGTCAGAGAGGAAGGTAACCATAATGTGCTAGCCTGGCTAACTCATCTGGAGAGCTAACACCTAAGTTTATTGTACTCAAAATGGAAAAAGACAGTAACTAAAAGTGCATAACAATTTTTATGTTATGAAAAGAATGACTACTATCAAAATCTGCTTCTGCTAGCGTTACATCATATGCGAACAGAAAGTTTACAGTGTTTAACCTTGACCACCAACATGATAACCTTACAGTGGTTGTTACTATAGTAAGTCACATTAAGATGAGTCACACAAAATGTTTGATTATGTCACTATTGTATGTTTTCCCTGTCTTCGTTTTGGTGGATAAAGTCATTCATGAGATTTGTTCAAATGCAGTTAGGACATGTGTACTTACTTTCACTTCACATGCTCTCTGTATTAAAATACAAATCTAATCAAATTTTCCTAGAACTCGAAAAAGTCATCTTTAATATCTTCTTTTGTCCAACATTCATTTGTTATGAAATCAAAGAAAAACTGAAAGTCCTTACATCTGAAAAAACTGGATGGCAGAATCCTTTGCTTTTTACTTAATAAATGTCCTCAGCTTTCATAATTGTCTATAATCCGCAATCAGTCAGTTTAAAATGTCAGCACTGAGTAACACATTGTAGTTTGCTTGAACAAGTGCAAGGTCTAAAACTTTGCATGTACACACACACACACACACACATATCATACACATTAAAGATAGCAGGAGCAGAAGATGCACCAACAGATCAACCTCAAGCAAATTAATAAATAAAGCTCGACTGAGTGGAGCTGTGAAGGCCATACCAGCATCACATTTGAGGTTTAAAATGAAACAAAACACAATTTATTGCCTCACATTATTTTTTTCTTTTAAGCACACTCATACCATGAGCATGATCTTTTGCATTATACATTATACATTTTGACCAAGATATGCACAGAGTGGCGTACAGTTGGAATTAAAAATTAAACATGTTTAATGGTAGCACTGTCTCTAAATTGCACTCTTTGGTACATCTGTACTTTGTGTTTTTAAATTGCATTTTTTGATGTCATTATAGCAACATGAGAGAGACATGGTGCCATACTATTTACTATTGATGATTTGTTCTCCAACATTTTCACAACAGGTAAAGACCGGATAATATTTGCCACCAAAGAGGATCATGCAGCTCCCAGCAATGCTGAGCTTGTAGAGGAGGATCCCAATGACCCCTATGAGGAACGAGGTGAGAAGCTACACACAATAGTTCTGGTTACATTTGAACCTCAACATTTATTACACTGCATTTTAATATAACCTCCTCTCTTAATATAGGTCTGATTCTTCCCAATGGAGATATTAACTGGAACTGTCCCTGCCTCGGGGGGATGGCCAGTGGTCCCTGTGGAAGTGAATTTAAAGACGCCTTCTCCTGTTTCCACTATAGTAAGGAGGAGGTGAAAGGCTCAGAGTGCCTGGAGCAGTTCAGGGCCATGCAAGAGTGTATACAGCGCTACCCAGAGCTTTACCCACAAGAAGATGACGTGGTATCTGAGGAAAAATCATCTGAAACAGAGCAGGCCTCACAAAACTCAGCCCCTGCAGAAACATCAGAGGCAAATTCAACATCTGCCCCTGTGCAAGACTCTGATCCCACACAACCCAACACAGAGAACTCAGTGGAAAGCTCATGATGAACATCTGTCAGTCTGAGCCCCAAGGCTGTAAAGCATATTTATGAACAAGACACAAACTTCTACTTTTTTTTTGATGTTGAAAAAAGTCATTATCTTGAAATGTAACTTTTTCAGTCATGTCCTTCGGTTCAGGCAACACCAGATTTACAAATTCATTCAGTCAACAGCTTAAAGGACCAAGTGAGGTGTAAAGTAGATTTTTTTCTTATTTCATTTGTTTTATGAGAAACTATACTATAAAAGTTCTGAAATTGTGAGACTACAGTGAGATTCATGTTTTATACTTATACATTTCCATTCTCTTTAACATTGCTATTTTCATACTATGTGAATTATATTTCATTTTGCATACACATGAGTTATACAACATTTGTTAGTAATGTTACTGGAGTTGCTGATGTGTGAGAAATGAACTGTAACTAAACATAAATGCAAGATACTAGTATTCAATATTCATCAGTGTGTTCCCACAGTTGTCCTGTGTCCTGCTGGACTTTTATTTCTTCTGCTAATTTATAACCCAACTTGAAAACGTTACCTCACCTGAACCTGTGTTGCACAAAAAACAGAACAGTTCTGTTTTTTGTGCAACACAGGACTGATTGAAGCAACTTGAAGTGAGCGTTGTTGAAAATGTTATAATAAAAACTGTTCTGGTGAGATATTAATGTATTATTTCTTATACCTGACCTTTCAAAAACAACTGTGAACTATACAGTTGCAGATATGTTGGTGTCATTAGCACTTAGTAGAAGGTAACTTGGTTGATAATTAGTGACACAACTCATGACTATTGGTCCTCCCAAATCTGAGACTGTGGGCCTTCACACAGACAAAGCTTGGAGAGGTGCTGCTTCATACCCTGATTTGCTTAGTTTCAGTCAATTCCTGGATGCCTACAAGATTGTCATTGTCCACATATTGACCCAAATGTTGCAGTTTGCCGTTACTACCAAATACATGAAAGGTGGCCTCTAAAGGCATTTATTAGATTACTGACTTTTGGAAAGTGTGAAAAACAGTACAATACCCCAAAACTGCTTTATCTGAACTATTATATTTAACCAAATCATCCACATTTAGGCTATTCTGCTTTTTGTCCTTTTAATTACTAATATAATTTTGCCTCCATTCATTGAGCAACCCTGGGGAGGCTGCCTCCCACTTTGAAAACTTGTTTTTGCACAAGGTTTTATTAGTATCAGGACTTGTTGTCCATAAAGCAGCAGGTGATGGTGGAAATGTTCTGTTGAGGAAATAACATGATTATGTGTAACTGTTGTTGACCTGTCCAAAGGTTTTGACGTGTACCTTATTTAACTGTGTTACATGTTGATGCTTCCGGGATCAGAGGTCTGTCGCACTGTTTGTCCACTAAAGTATGTTCTACTTCAAACAGCCACAGAAATCAATAATTGCTGAACAACAATTCCTATCCACGGCATACTATTGGTGGAAGGAGAAGGGCAAAGACTACCAAAAAGCCAATGGGACAATGAGGTGAAGTGTGATCACATTTTCGCTGGTAGTTATCAGTGTCATTCCTCTCCATAGACATCATTTGTTGTTAGGGTTACACAGTTGGCTGTCCATCTCCAATCCTAATCCCTACTGAGGTGTGACAGAAAATACACAACAGGATGTCAAATTTAAAGGAGATATGCAGTGGTTTACCACTGGATCCTTTGCCTCCTAACCGGGGAAGAGACCCCAATGTTCCTCATGCACCTGTCCGGACCCCAAACCTTACAGCGGAGGAGGAGCGGGTGAGTGATTGTAGTAACAATTTAGTGAATTAAAAAAATTGTATCAACTTTATCACAAAGAAATTTATATGTATCTGTAATCCAGTTAGATTTTATCATTAATTATTTTGGTTCAACAACAGCACAAGTATAATGTTTTATTTCAGACTCAGAATAGTGATATCATTAGCACTAGTCTCAATTGTTTTTCTCACTAAAACAAGCCAAAATACTTAACAAGCTTTATAATGAAGAGATTATATACCTAATACTATGGAAAGCTCTGTGATGGACCAGCTGAACTGCGTTAAAAGTAGTCAAAATGTTCAGGTGTGTTAGACAGTGGACATTATGCCATGTTGTGTACTCTTGTCTTATTGCATCACCACTGTTAGCTCATGGTGACCTAAAAAATTGATTATTTTCTAACACCCTCAAATCATTGCCCAAACTCAGAGCAAAGGCTTCAGTCAATAATTAAGAGAGATACAGATGAGGTTTTAACTGTTATGAAGAGTCTGACAGTGTACAAAATCTGCTCATGTCTGTCTGACAGTACTGAGACACTGGTTTATATTGTGTTCACTAACACTAAATGCCTCTTCCCTCAGCTGGCACTGAGAAATGCTTTGCGTTATTTCCCCCCCTCCCACCATGCAGCACTTGCACCTGAATTTGCTCAAGAGCTGCGGCAGTATGGGCACATCTACATGTACCGTTTCTGCCCCATGTTACGCATGAGGTGAGGCAACCTGATTATTAAAGACCAGCCCCTCACCAGCTGGTATCCAAACTGCCTTCAAATTTGATCACTTGGTTACAAGTTAAAGCAAAGTTTATATACACACACTTTATCAACAACGATGATATCAACATTATTGACCTACTGATTTAATGACAAGCATGTTATGTACACCAAACCAACTGTTTGGATTTACACAAAACTGTAACTTATGAAAGAAGAAAAACAGAATTTATCTCACTCTAATTGTTTGAATCTGTTTTGCTGCTCACAGCCTTATTTGCTTAATATCCTATTCCTCAGAGCATACCCCATAGATCAGTACCCATGTCGGACACGTCAAGCAGCCTCAATAATGCTCATGATCATGAACAACCTGGACCCAGCGGTTGCTCAGGTGAGCTTCTTCCACAACTTGTATTAACTGACAAAACCATCTTAGGTACATTCTCCTGTTTGACTTATTGTTGCCAAAACAGCCTAATTTGTTTTTGATATTTTAGTTTCCCCAGGAGCTTGTCACCTATGGAGGGAATGGGCAGGTGTTTAGTAACTGGGCCCAGGTAGGTCTTTAGTTTATTCGTGTTAATGTCTACTGGCTTTGGTAATGATGATTTAAGTAGTTTAAATAGACAAAATAATAATGACTTTTGTGTGTGTGATGATGATGTAGTTCTGCCTCGTGATGCATTACCTGAGTGAGATGACAGAGGAGCAGACTCTGGTCATGTACAGTGGTCATCCCATGGGCTTGTTCCCCAGCCTGCCTTCCTCACCTCGTGCCATCATCACCAATGGCATGGTAACTGCACACTATGCATAAACTGATCTCAAAAACTGATTCTTTTAGTCCACCTAGTGTGATGAGATGTCCACTTTTTTCCTTCACTCAGGTTATACCAAATTACTCCTCCAGAGAGACTTACGAGAAGATGTTTGCTCTTGGAGTATCAATGTAAGTTTTTTTTAGGTGCTTATTTTATTTCTTGGTATCTGACATTTCTTGCTATTAGGTAGACTGATGATTATACAAGAAAATGTTGCCATATTAAGGCTGTTGTGTGGGTGTGAGATGTAATCAGTGTATTTTGTGGTGTATTTTCAGGTACGGTCAAATGACAGCAGGCAGCTACTGCTACATTGGGCCTCAAGGGATTGTTCATGGCACTATGGTTTGTAAAACAAAATGAACACAAAAGACATAGAAACCACACACAAGCATTGCCTCATATAAATATGGATAATGATATGTTTTCTGTGTCACATTATACTTCTTTTCACACACTGAATAGTATCATTTTAGCAGGTCTCTAAAATATTTGCATGAAATAATCTGATCTGGGAAAATCACACTTTGGTATTCAAACCTCGAAGACATAAAATCTACTTCAGATTAGAACAATTAGTGTATATAATAAGAGTTGGAAGTAATTATTGTGTTTTTTGGTTTGTTTTTTTGTAGCTGACTGTGTTGAATGCTGGCCGAAGGTACCTGGGATCTAGTGACTTAAGGGGTCGTGTTTTTGTGACCTCTGGCCTGGGGGGCATGAGTGGAGCTCAGGCTAAAGCTGCCGTCATTGCAGGTTGTGTTGGTGTGATTGCAGAGGTCAGCTGGTATCCAAGATTTTACTATTAGTACTCACTGCTGAGCCTAAAGGGAGCAAGTGTATGTCAATTTGATGGTGCGAACTGGATTTCTGTACAGGTGGATGAGGTTCCTCTAAAAAAGAGACATGAGCAAGGCTGGCTGATGGAGGTCACAAATAGTTTGGATCAATGTATTAAACGCATCAGGTAAAAGCCTACTAATGCTAATACTGGTGGCTATGTTGGTTTTGGTATGACCATCTTTAGTGTAAGACCTGTCTTTGTAACACAGTGTAGTAAAATTATTGAGTGTCATGACAATACTTGAGTAAATTGTTACATTCATACGAGTTTATTGTGAATATATAGCAACTTAGCAAATGCTTCATATTCAAAAAAAAATGTAAATGTAAATCTACTGTGANGTGTGTGTGTGTGTGTGTGTGTGTGTGTGTGTGTGTGTGTGTGTGTGTGTGTGTGTGTGCGTTTGTGTGTGTTTGTGTTTGTTTGTTTGTGTGTCTTACAGAGAGGCCAGGAGCTCAAAGACTCCCCTCAGTCTGGGTTACCATGGTAACATTGTAGATTTATGGTAAGAGGTGAAAACTTGCTGCCTGCATGTACAGTGAGAGACCCTTCTTTTCATCACGCCATATTTAAATCTCCCACTTTTCTACCTCTCTAACCAGGGAAAGGCTGCTGTTGGAGTATGAGAGGACAGGTGAGTGCCTAGTGGATTTGGGTTCAGACCAGACCTCCCTTCACAACCCATTCAATGGAGGCTACTATCCAGTCCAGCTCAGCTACAACCAAGCCAATCAGCTCATGTCCACTGATCCCAACCGTTTCCGTACTATGGTCCAAGAAAGGTTGATTTAATCCCACAAACTTTACTTTAGTATATTTTCTGTGACATGTGGGTCTATGAGGCTGACATGACATATGTTTTATATATTATCACAGCCTCCAAAGACATGTAAAATCCATCAACAAGCTGTCTGATGCAGGTATGTTTTTTTGGGACTACGGCAATGCATTTCTCCTGGAGGCCCAGAGAGCTGGTAAGTGACTTCATGCACACAAACATACACAATAAACACAGATACGTCATTCAATCCTTATCACAGTAACAAAGAGGTTTGGGTTTCTTCTTTTTATAGGTGCAGAGGTAAAGAAGACTGGTGGAAGACCAACAGAATTCCGTTACCCTTCTTATGTTCAGCACATCATGGGGTGAGATATTTTCTTATTTATTTAATGTAAATTTATCCTGCATTAGAACTCGAACACAGGCTTTAGGCAGCTAAATCCCTGAAAATCAATAGTGTAAATCTAGGAACCTCTATTTAGATCAGATCATCTCTTGGAATGAATAATTTGTGATTTTTTTTTTCTGTCTTTGCAGAGACATTTTTTCTTTGGGTTTCGGGCCTTTCCGCTGGGTCTGCACATCTGGCAACCCCCAAGATCTTTCTGTCACTGACAACATTGCTGCTACCATCCTGGAAGAAATCAGTGCCAATGTGTCTGATCGCATCAGACAGCAATACAATGACAACATCCGCTGGATCAGGGAGGCTGGAAAACACAAAATGGTCAATAATTTTCTGACTAAATGCAAATCAGATGAAGAGAAAGCTGTAAATGCTAATTACTTATGTATTTCTATTTGTTTAGGTTGTGGGATCCCAGGCCAGAATCCTCTACTCTGACCAGAAAGGAAGAGTCTCCATTGCTTTGGCCATTAACCAGGCTATAGCTGATGGGAGAGTTTCAGTAAGATAATACATTTTCTGCTTCCATATTCACCTTCATCTGCATTTTTTATGTTTTCATGGATGTTCAAACCTCTGACAGTGGCTGACACAGACTTGTGTTTTTTTCTCTTACTCAGGCCCCTGTGGTAATTAGCAGAGACCATCATGATGTTAGTGGGACAGACAGCCCCTTCAGAGAGACCTCTAATGTGTATGATGGGTCTGCCTTCTGTGCAGGTATAGTATGTGCAGTTGACTGTAGCCATGTACAATGGAGGACTTTTTCAGTGAAATCAGTTTAATATGACCATTTGCCAGTTTTAGACTGACAGACACAAACCCCTGCTTTCATTGTCATTACACAAGCACAATAATGTAGTTTTGACAAAAATAAAAGAAGATATACTGTTAGTGATTTAATATGTACATCATAGTGAGATAATGATTTGAATTCTGAGGGGAGAAAAACATAAGATGGTAATCCTACAGTCCACACAGCATCTGGTTTTGGTTACTGCTGACATGAAAATAGCTATGACTGAGGCTTGTGGTTTTGCCCGCATGCTCATAATCTGGGTTGCTTTTCTTTGATTCCAGCTTTCCTGCGTCACTTTTCATTCATATTAACCAGAAATACTGCAGGAATTACTGAAATTTGAGCCACAGTGACAAATAACTATGTCTCTTCCTTACAGACATGGCAGTCCAGAACTTTGTCGGTGATGCATTCAGGGGCGCCACATGGGTTTCCCTGCATAATGGTGGTGGTGTTGGCTGGTAAGGCTGGCTGGTTTTCTGTGTAAATTTTGATCATGATTCATCAGAGTTATTTATTAAATATATATTAATAATGTTTTTACTTAATCTTATGCCTCACCTGTAGGGGCGAGGTAACAAATGGAGGATTTGGTTTGGTATTGGATGGCTCAGAGGGGGCAGCAAAGCGTGCCACTCTGATGCTCAACTGGGACGTCTCTAATGGGGTGAGAGTTGGCAAAGAAGAGCAGCTTGCTTGTTTTGAGGTTCACTTAAAATTTACAGTCTGCTCAAATTACACATCACATCTGATTTACTCTGATCTGTGTGTTTGTGTGTGATGCAGGTGGCTCGTCGCTGCTGGTCTGGAAACTCAAATGCTTATGAGACCATCCAGCGCACCATGGAGGAGCACAGGCAGCTGCGTGTCACCATGCCTTTCCCTGTAAAGGATGAGCATGTGTTGGACCGTGCCCTCCAGGGCTAGCCAACGCTTCAGTTTATGTTACAGAAACAGCCAGCTGCAGACACACAAGAAAGGAAACCTACAACTGCAGCTGATACTTGATGCAATTAGTAGAATTCACCTACCAAGACAACTCAAAATACTGAAGATCTGTCAAATGTTTTGTCAGTACAAGTTAACCAATCATTGCCAGTGATGTTACATATTGTTTTGTTTTCCCCGAAAACACAGACACACACGCTTCATTATTGTGCCAGACTATTTTAATAATTTAATCTCCTTAAATATGTTCTTTGTGTTATTGTGCATAAAATTAAACTGCCATCTTGTTTAAATTGTAAAAAACTATATGAGTCATTTGTACTATATGTCAATAATCTACAAATAATAACTGTCCATTAATGTTTTGACATGTAAGAGTCTGATAAAATAATGGAAAGGATCATATAGAGAAATAAAAAGTTCTATCTCTCTCTCTCTCTCGCTCGTTCTCTCTCTCTCGCTCTCTCTCTTTTATTTAGTCTGACCAAGTCTCACTCAATTTTTAGTCAAAATTAGTAGAAAGCTTAGCTCATCTCTCGCAAGATGTCACAACAAAACTTATCCTTAAGCAAGAATTTGCTAGACACAATAACAAACAGTAAGAAAAACATTTAATTTATTTCAGTGGCAGATGATTACAGTGTAGCATGTTTCATAGCTGTTAGCTGCAGCACACTCACTCCAATTGAAATAATTGCCCTATTAGCCAAGTTTAAGGTTGAAAAAAAGAAGTCATAGTTATTTGATCATTTGTTGGAATTCATGATTTATGATGATGATATCATAAATTGATTAATGCATGATATCATCATGGCTCATTCTTTAATAAATAGCATAAATATTATAAACTAATATGATTGTGATGAAATTCCATTAAAATGAGCAAAACTTCCTAAACTTAACCTTGTGATATTAACAAACACTAATGTTTAAATCCACAGATGAACTGTGATTGTAACCATTCCATTCATCCTCCATGTCACATCTGAGTAGTTTCATGGCATCCTCTGTGCACTCTTATGTCTGCTGTCCTCTGGCTATTTTTCCAAGCTTTTAGTAGAATCTTGATTGTTTAGTAAATGGCACTTTAATTGACACTCAATACATATGGCACAATTAACCTCTTGTCTCTGTGGCTCAGTATTAATGTGAGCAGTGCTTTTAGCAGAATCAAATGTGGAGGGAATGCAACATTCAGTCATACAGATATTCCATAAAAACTCCATCATCATTGTATATGGATATAATCTCTTAGGGGTCCAAGTTTCCACTTCAATGCCTCTGGAAGTAGACCTTGTACTTATTACTTTCACATGGATTGAAGTTCTCAGGCACCATGAATGATTTCTGGCATAACTGTTTTAAATTCATACAATACTTGATTCAGTATCGTTTCTTCTTGGACAACTTTTCAGGCTCACAAACCTTTTTTCGCTTTAATCCTTGCATTCATTTCTCGTCAGAGCTGTTTTGACTTTTTGTGCTTTCTTCCCTCCCGTGCGTATTTACGCGTAGTTGCTCCTTTAAGAAATCCGTGAATGGTCAATGAATTTGAGCCGCTCTGCACTGACGTAAGGGAGTTGGGGAGGTTGGTGTACCCTGCAGGAAGAGGCAGATAAACGTGATGAGGACCAGAAGGGGGTACCAGATTTTCTATCAATTTTTTTCTCCCGGACATTGTGTTTTACTCTTTCTACACATACATTCGGTGTTTAGGTGGAATCTTTAAAAGTTTTCTGTGCAAATACAACAGAAAATTTCAAGACCTCCGCCCTTTTTCGTTACACCAAGGAGGTTTTCATAGACTGTATATCCCATTTTGCTTTTACAGTGATCAAAGTGTGTCGAGATGGAAGTACAAAAATCCCCTGGGCGTGTGTGGATGAACTAGGATGATATTAGATATTATCTGGGGCAGAGACTGATGACATTTACTCTGCCACGGTTGGCTTATACACAAAAATGCATCATAACAAAGAGGAACAGTCGGTAAATCAAATTACTGCGCAGCACGGGACAGCGTGCCACAGCGACTCCAACAGCAGCCTCGGTAGCGGCCTCACTGACCACCAGCCTCCTGCTTACTCTAAACTGGAGTTTAGGAGACACTCAGTGACAGATGACTATAAACTCACCGCTCAGGTTCTTGGCTTGGGCATCAATGGAAAAGTGTTGGAATGTTATTGCAAGAAGACAGGAGAGAAGTGTGCCCTTAAGGTGTGTGTTTGCCTTTTTCTTTTTCCTGTGAGATATAAGCAGCCATCGGGAGGCTGCTGTCACTGGAAAGAAAGAAAGAAAGAAAGAAAGAAAGAAAGAAAGAAAGAAAGAAAGAAAGAAAGAAAGAAAGAAAGAAAGAAAGAAAGAGGACATCCATCAATTATTCATCTCTGTTCAGTGTCTGTGGTCCACACTATCTAATGGTGTCCTATACTGGAACTGCAGAATTGTTTTGTTTTTTTCTTGTAGGATTTCTACTGTATTTAAAGTTTGATGGTTTCTAATTGTATGACTCTGATTGAAATAGTAATTTCCAGACATGAATGGATGGAGCAGTAATATCAGAGCAAATCCAGTGACTGTGCTGCCCAGACAGTGGATGTGTCTGAGAGACAGTGATATGCTGTCTGGGATGCACTGACACATGTTTCAACTCTGCTTTGTAGATTGTTGTGTGGACAAAGATCTGCTCTGTTAATACTAGACATAATCATCTATGATGATCCTGAAAAAAAATCTGCTTTTTTTACTCAACATAAAGCTTCCAGCTCATTGCATGTTTCACAATAAATATGAATAGGAAATGCGAGTTGTTAGAAATTTAGAGTCGGTATGTCAGTAAGCAGTCATTTCAGGGTTTGCTGAAAAGCCTTAAGAAAATAAAAACAGGAAGAGCAGCCTCACGAGAGTCGCCTGTTTTCTTTGGTGGTAGGCCACAACCAAACGATATAATGAAATATGAAGCATTTGCTCTGTATATTGTATTTTAAGTAACCTTGTGTTGTGTGAGAAGCAATGGAGAATGGAAACCTTTGCTTATATAGGAAATCATATGTCAGCCTTCTTCTTCCTCCAGTGCTCAAAACGCATTGTCATGTCCAGAAGGATTTGGGCTGGGGTCTGCATATCAAGGAAAATAAGATTTATGCCAGCCCCTGTCTGTGATAACAGGCATTACTGGGTCTTTGAAGAAAAAACATGTTACTAAATGCAGTCTTAAAGTATTCACTCTCAATATTCTCTGTCATGGTTTAGAAAATAAATAAGCTTGAGTAGTGGCTAGTAATAGTTATTGTTGTAAATAGTTTGTATCTGTGTTTTTGACCAAGCTATCAAACATTTTTAAAAGTCATCTTATCTATCCAATGTGAAACTGAAACAATCCACTAACATGTGATTGTTTGTGGATCAGGTTCTGTATGATACTCCTAAAGCCCGGCGTGAGGTGGAGCTGCACTGGCGAGTCTCCGGAGGTCCCCATGTTGTCCGTATACTCAGTCTGTATGAGAACATGCACCAAGGGAAGAAATGTCTCCTCATCATAATGGAGTGGTTTGTTTGTTTGTTTATTTGTTTGGTTTTTTTTTTTGTATATCAAAGAGAGTGCCACATGGTATCACTCTCTTTGGCAGATAATTCTTTGTGTTTATTTTATAATTATGGTCTAAAATCAACAGTTTGATCTTGTATTTGTGTGTAATTTCCCTTCAATATCTTCACTGCTTGAGTCATCAAAGTCTGCTGTGACTCTGAAGACTGGACTCATCTGAACAGTAAATAGTGTAGCACAATGACTTGCTTTGTTATAAATCCACGATTGCAATGGAGAACCATGCTTGTTTGCCAAGAGTCCCCTCACTCCTGCAGTTCTGATCTCTGTTAATTTTGTCTCAGTATGGAGGGAGGGGAGCTGTTCAGTCGCATTCAGGCCAGAGGGGACCAGGCCTTCACAGAGAGAGGTGCGTCACAGTTCACACTTAACAGTTTGAGATTCACAACTGTTTACATTTTGTCCTGTGCCATTACATCTGCGTCCCATTTGTCCATCAGAGGCATCAGAGATCATGCATGACATTGGTTCAGCTATAGAGTACCTCCACCACATGGACATTGCTCATAGGGATGTTAAGGTAAGGCTGCTGTCAAAAAAACCTAGAAAAAGGAAGTAATGGTAAATATTTTTATATAGTAAATAGTTAAATTCTGTTTTTTTTCATTCTCATACAAACTGCAGCCTGAAAACCTGCTCTACACCACCAAAGAAAGTAATGCCACACTAAAATTGTCTGACTTTGGATTTGCGAAGGAAACAACATTGGACAATTCCCTCCAAACTCCCTGTTACACTCCATACTATGTTGGTGAGTGTTTTCTGTCATATAAGTTATGGAGCTACACTACATGAGTGCCAGTAGCATAAATATGCCATATGTGTCCACATCTGTCTGTGTTGCATCTTTCTACCGATGTTCACTGTATTTGTTTGTGTATTTAGCCCCAGAAGTGCTTGGGCCAGAGAAATATGACAAATCATGTGACATGTGGTCTCTGGGCGTGATCATGTACATTCTGTGAGTATCATAAGTGTCTATTTAACTTTAGGAAATGCTTAAAGCTACTGTACAATTTTTTGTATTTGTTAAAATAGTCTCATCTTATCTTGTGTTTATAGGCTTTGTGGATTTCCTCCTTTCTACTCAAACACAGGCCAGGCCATCTCTCCAGGCATGAAGCAGAGGATTAGACTGGGCCAGTATGAGTTCCCTAACCCTGAGTGGGCTGAAGTTTCTGAGGAAGGTCAGACTTCAGATATCAAATTCATAAATAGCAGCAAGAAGACTTCAAAACTATGAAAAAAAAATGTCTAATTTATCTCGATTTGCTAACCTGTCTCCTAGAAATGACTTTTCATATACAATTAATTGCAACAGCAATATATTGTGCTAGAAACGTAATACTAGTTGAATTACATCTAAACAAAATGAGAATATCTTGTTAATGTATATGGCAAGTTGCAAAAATGTTGATTGCAATGGTCAGAGACATGCCTTGTTGTGTCTAGATATAACTTGTTTTTTTTTCTCCACCAAAGTATCCAGCACAATATCCATTAGTGCAAATATACAATGTAACCTTTAACTTTTATGGTTTAGGCACAGGCAGCACTTTGTTAAAGTAAGTGAAAGATGGCCTTGGTTTAATACTGAAAAGAGTCAACATTGACTTGACAACTTGTACAAAGTTCGCCTTTATTGGAAAATAACTTTTATTTTATTTTAATTGTTGTGCTTTATTTATTCTGCAGCCAAACAGCTCATCATTCAGTTACTGAAGACAGATCCCAATGAGAGGATGACCATTGCACAGTTCATGAACCATCCTTGGATTAGTGTAAGTTAACATTTATAAGTCTTGTAGCTGTAAACCTGTATGTTTCTCCTGTATATACATATATTTTGGTGCTTTTACATTACAGGAGTCAATGGTAGTGCCTCCAACTCCTCTCCACACCTCTCGTGTTCTGACTGAGGATAAGGAGCTTTGGGATGATGTGAAGGTGAGACTCAATATTATTTTCAGAATGAGACCACAAGGTGGCAGTAAACGATAAGATTTACAGCAATGACAAAAGATTTATATCTCTGTCCTCCAACAGGAGGAAATGACCAGCGCTCTGGCCACCATGCGTGTTGACTATGACCAGGTAAAGATTAAAGACTTAGACACATCCAACAACCCTCTGCTCAACAAGAGACGCAAGAGGCCCATGCCTGGAGGAGCTGTAAGAGGAGGAGATGGAGAAGAAGTAGTGAGTAATAGTAATAGAGAAGTTAGTTTTTCTGAAGAGCACGGGAAAATGATTATTGGACAGAAGTAGTATCAAGCTATGAAAGTTGGAAATAGAAATATTTTCCCATCTACATGCCAATTGTTGTATATCACTTAGTTTTTCTCTTTCTTCATATCCCTGCACTCAATAGCCTTATGAATGTCATGTGTTTTGATTGTTCTACTCTTAAAATAAAAAAAAAAAATTTTTTTTTGTTTGTTTGTTTTACAAGTGTGTCGATTCCCTTTTGTATATGAAATCTTATACAATTGGAATTATTAAACCTTACCCGGTCATGAGAGAAAGTGGTTCCTTCTGCTGTAAATAAATAGTATGTAGAAGTTGTAAAATATACAGTATGCATCACACAAGACTGTATTCAACTAATAATTCTTCTGTCAGATACTCTGATGATAGTCAATAATATGAGCACACTAACACACAAAGAGATGTTCAAACCACGAGGGGTCATGGTGTTAACATGTCTTTTGCATAAAGTGATCTATCAAGTTTACCAGATATTTCTACTCTCTTGAAATTTAAAAGAAAACACTACAAGTTCAAACATACATACAGCTATAGTCATATATTTAGGGAGCTGCACATAAACTAACAAAACACAAACAAAGTGAACCTAAGAGGACAAGATTAAATGCTACTTAATTTGGAGAAGTGACAAACATGTGAGGGGGAGGAGTATCTCTCCCTATATCTGTAGTTCCTCTTCCCTTGACACAGTAGAGATGTAGGAAGTAAGAGTGCGCACAC
>JANJYP010123563.1:0-11452 GCA_024605115.1 Rastrelliger brachysoma | reverse complement strand
CCAGAATGCCATCTTAATCTCCACCCAACACACAAAAAATTACAGGAAGAGAGAAAAAAAACAATTTACAAAAACCCTGTGTTTATGCAATTCACTGAATGCCATTTTTTATTGCTGCTTTTTCCAACAAAGTCATTAGGCACACACCAGTGATACATAAATGTTGCTGTATAGATTCCATTAACTAATTCTGGCTGAATTGTAATTGCCGAGTCTGATCCGTCTCCGTGCCTGGTGCCTTATTAAGACTGCCTGTGGTGGGTGAGGAATGTAATATTGACGTCCAAGGCAGACACAATCTCTGGCCCACGGGCGAAAGGAATATTAAACTGGTACTGTATTCTGCTGTCTATCTAGCCCTCCTCCCTCCTTCTCTCTATCCACATCCCATAGCCAGTAATGAGGAAATAACATCTTCATTAGACATCTGTTTAACTGTATTAGAGGATGAGTCCTGGGGGAACCATTGGTCATGCTGAGGATGGGAGAAGTAAAGGGGCTCTGTTGGACTACAATATGACGGATGAGATACTGCGGAAATGGAACAAAAGGTCCAGAGATTGGGGCCTTCTAAATAGACAAACCTAAAATTGTCTTTTGCATTTTCAGAAGAAAACAGCAATGGGTGTATTCTCTATTGTCACTTGGGAGGAAGATTTTATCTGACCACAGCAGATGTGAGAGGGAGGGGCAGTCTTGCCACCTGCAGGGAGAGGTGAGTATATTATCCAACAAAACTGCTCAGCTGTTTCCAAGATATCACAAATCATGCTTAAAAAAAACTGTGCAAGTGGCTGCAAAAAAGTAATCCACCCCACACATTGTACCTACAATGACCCCAAAAAGATAAATGCAACCCCACCCCTGTGGAAAAACAACCCACCTGAATGGGCAAAGTGAGGAGGAAGAGGGAAAGTGCCATCAGCACCATATGGTGGAGGTCCTTATAAGGAGCTGAAGACACAGTACAAGGCAGGGGATGGCACCATGCCCACACTATGGTCTACTGAGGTATCAGTAGACCACATGGACCAGCACCTGATGGGGGAGCCTCTCGCAGGTGTGTATTTTGTCTCGAGGACTGCCAGAGAAAAGGGAGGCCAGATACATTTGGTGTGCTTCAAAAGTCCCGTTATGTAATCATGTGATCAAACTAAAAGTGCTGATGACTGTGCGCTGTGCAGTTGTTTTTCTGCTCTGATGGCTGTCATCATGCTAACGTGTCTACTCCTGCTTGCTCGGGATAAGCTCGGAAATAGAGAGATTCCTCTCAGGTAGCAGAGATTCAGAGCAGCTTTAGCAGATAAACTGTGAAACGAGAGAGCACAGAATACCGAGCTGTCTGGATTATCCTGCTATGAAGGGTGCATTCCTGTAGAGACTCATGGCTGAGGCCTTTAGCATTCCACAGGGCAAATGTCTCTTACAGTCAACCTCCAAGTGCAATTGATAGTAATTATCATTACGTCCACCATCCTCAAAGGCTTGTCAGGCCATGGTGTGAAAACATAACAAGACATGCAATTTGGCCATCAAACCATATGATCAAGCCAAGAGAACTGTAATTGACAAATCAAAGGGAGGCTAAGTGCTACATTTAAACTTATGCAAGAGAGAGAAGTGGCTTCCAAGCCTATCAACTTACATTCCCCCACATTAAACATGGCAATCTGGCCGACTAATTTAAATTGATACATCAAAGGCTTGCCATGTTGGGTATATTCCAGATGAATTTCAAGGTCTTACAATTTACTATTTGAGAGAAACTGCCTTCAAGTACCCGTATTAACTTCAATATATTTTACCATCTGAAAATAATGATACAAAGCAATGATTTGTTTGGGGGTAAAAGTCTACTTCTTAGCGGATGCAAACCTCCAAAAAAGAAGTAGCAGAAAAGTTTATGTGGGTCTCAAAGCAACATAAGTTTTTTAAAAAGACAGTGAAATTAATTAAGTTTGGTGAAAATAAAACTAATTTAAAAACTGTGTCTCTGCAAGTGTATTGCAGGTAAGAATATGTTTTCACAGTTTTGGCATTTCATCTGAGGAACTGGCCTAGTCAGAGAATCCCTGTCAGGTTCTTGATGTGGTCAAAGCACCCAATAGCCTTTGTGCCAGAAGTGAGGAAGAGATTTGACATCTGGAAACTATGTACCCCTCTTGTCATCTTTTAGCCAGGTCAACTCTGCCAGCTGATCCAATGAGCCACAAGCTCATTTCAAACTAGGCCTGAACCGATAATAACAAAAACCTTTTATGCTTATTTTTCAAATTGAAAGCATAGATTATACATTCATACTTAAGAGCTTATGTGGTGTGACAGTGTACTCTGGCTGAAGTCCTCACTACCCATCAGACCTTGTTGGTAGGGTGGGTGTGGCTGGAGGTTCTCATAATGACTTTTGATTTGAAAATAATCCAAAATTGGATCTAAATCCCCAGAGATTACAAACAGGGCTACAGTTAACATGCACACTGTGAGCCAAACATCACCCAGACTGCATGGATATTTTCTGGCCTCAAAATAGCTGTCTGTATATGTCTGTCTAAGAGCTGAGTCCAATCCTCCAATTGACTAGTAACTCATCAAATGCATTAGGAACAGAGGGAGTCAAAAGGGAGATCAAGTCAAAAAAGAGGCAGTGTTCCTTTTCTTTTTTCCTCTCCTCTCTTTATCCTTTTCCCCTTCACTGTACCGTGCTGTTCTGTCCTGGGCAGTGTGGTAGTAGCTGGCAGGTTTTGATTCACTTCTGAGGATCAGTAAGGTAGGGTTTGGTCTAAAGCTGATGAAGTCTGGGCTTAAGGCCAGTCCCCGGGGGAGCACTTCCTGCATAGTCCCTGCCCTACTCCAGCAGAGCTGACCCTGTACCCTGACCTTCTCTGGACCACCTGCCACCTAGTACAAACTGGCCAAGCACAGGAAGTAGGCCCTGTACTGTGCACCTGGGAACACATGCACGCATAACTCCCTTTTCACCTGTTTCCCTCATCACTATCAATGAGTACACATAGCCTGCCAAAGAGTACAGCAGGAAGAAATTACATCATATTCAACAATTCCTATTCTAGCAGAGTAAATTTGAAATGCCCCAGTAGGCATAAACAGTGACAAAGAGAAAAAATGTTGACACTAAGCTGCCACCAACAATGCCATGTGGAAAATTACTAAGATCAGCAAAAGGGTGATGTAAGGTAGTCCAGCCATCCACGCGAGATAAACACACACAAAGAGGGAAGGAGTAAAATACTCCTTACATGATGGGGTCAGCAGCAGGCAAAACTGCAGGGTGGTACATGGCAATGCAAAGATCGTAAACTGTGCTCATGACTGAGCGATAGGAGAGAAGGGAGGAGCGGAGTTAGTGATCCCGTTCCCCTCAAACCCAGGAGGCAAGAAGGGGGAGATTAGAAATCGTGCTATGTCAGGATTGGGAGCATGCTGGGCAATGGGGGGGGCAGGGGAATGGGGACGTCAGGGTGGGGGTTGGAGGGTGTGATAATTGTGATATACATACACACACACGCACACTCACAACGGGTGGCTGATGGGTAAACAGGCAGGGCAGGGTGGTGGGAAGGAGGACGACTGCTAGGTTCTGCTCCTGAATACTGAATAGAGGATCAGGGACGCCACTGCCAATCAGTCAGGACCCAAAAATACCATTCTCTGCTCCAGACAGCATAAAGATGCAAAAAGTCGGTTGAGGAATTTTGAAAAAACCTCCTCCACTCAGAATAGGTATTTCTGTGATGATCTTGAAGATCCAAAGATGAGGCCAATTCTTTCATACTGTTCTTTCTTAATGCACGTTTATTACGAGCTTGGATACACAGGCAGCATGCTGGCATTGTGACAAAGCTTATCTAGTAATGATGGCACCTATGGTATTTGTTCAAGAGGTTAATTATCAAATATGATAGGTAAAGCAAATCAGGTCAAGAATTTACACCTTGTGTCAGCATTTCACTGCAAACCCAGTACTTCCACTCAAAAAATGTTTAACATTAGTCCCCTTGGATGATTAACTTTAACCACACAAATTGAATGGAGAGTGCGTACAAGATGGCAGCTGTCCAATACTTCTGTTGAGGAAGTAGGAACTTTGCACTTGTATGATATTTGCGCTTGAGACATGCAAAAACAAGCACAATTATGTGACATCATGTGCAGTGCAGAAGTAACATGACTGAGAACAGACAAAAAACTGCTTCTCTAAACATTTTTTTTATTCAAGCACAATCCCTAACATCAAAGTGACAGCAGAGCAGAAGAATTACACAAATACTGTACATGGCAATATTTTAATGTGCATACCTGCAGACAGTAAAACAGAGGGCACCACAAGCTGCAGCTCCCACAAGACCACTCATCAAGTTGGCACTGTGAGCTGGCGAGAGCGAGGGAAGAAGACACATAGCCAGGCGAGCTAGTAGGGTGAAGAGGGGGTACCCCGGAGGATGGGCCACCTAAACACATGGTGAAAAAGAACAAAATTTAAATCCAAAGACATAATAAGAGATAAATTTGCAGCACATAAACCAAGTATGATTCACTGAAAATGTGCTTCAGCAGACAGCAAGCCGAGAGGGTGCAAAGTGCAGATGTTGTTCTTACTTTTGAAACAATATAGCAGTGTAAAGACCTTGGGACAAATGCCAGACAGACATTATATGAGCTGACTGAGCGAAATGATACACAAGGTGTTAAGCAGCTGTAAGAATGTGTTATTTTCACTAATTCTTAGTGCTTGAGGGACAAATCAAGCTGCTATTCTGCCTGCAATGAGTACCAGTATGATACAAGAAGACTCTTCTCTCTTCGTCTTCTCACTACTTTTCCTCTGGCCTCTTCCCAAGGACAGTGCAGCTCCCCAGAGTCTGTGTTTGAGCACGTGGTGCTCACCAGCCCCAGCCCCCAAACCACCTCCGAGCCACAGTCATTCTCGCCTGGGGGATCTCAGCAATCACAGCAATTAGCCACTAAGTCTCTTTCACCCAGATAAGGGCTCAGTCATTAAACACAGACTCATTCCCTGGCACTGATAACATGAGCCATGCAGGCGGGGAGAAGGGGCAGCTCCACAAATGAAGACGGAGCTGAAAGGTGAGAGTGTGACTACCTCACTGATCACCTCAAATGCAGCAAATGCTCCATGGCTACATTCAAACACACAAAAAACTTAACTGAGTGAGAGGTTTGCGGTATAACATGTAGGTCAGGAGAAGCTGAGGAGTAAAAGAGAAGAAGCAGAGAATAAGAGAAAAAAGATAACAGCTCAGCAGGCATCCTGCTGAACTGATTGGTAGCATCAGATTGACAGGTAACTCCACCAACATAAGAATGAGTTATAAGTGCATGCGGGTTGTACTGTGTGGCTGACAAGAGTGGACAGCTACACAACTAAAGGACAGCTGAGGGGCAATGGCCAAAGGGAGGAAAGAGAAGCAAAACTCGGGAACTCTGGGGATCAAAAAGGGGGGGCCAACAGCCTGGGGCCCAGGGACGGCCTGCAAGGCCCTAGGGAGGCCTGAAAGGCAGACGGGAAGGCCACACGGACTGCAGCACTAACGGCAGGATTACTGGCATAGTGACACCGACACAGCCTCCCTAAAAGGATCACAGCGGCGTAATAAACTTTATTAAATAATAAAACTTATTATAACTGTTAACCCGATTTAGTTCATTCTTCGCGGCTTACACACACACACAAAAAAGAGGGGTGGATATAATAAGCCTTATACCGTACATAAGGCAAAGCCTACAAAAGCCATCGCCTTACCATTGACTTTAATTGGATTTGAAAAACGGGTTGCAAATTATAGCATTCTCTACTTGCAACTTAGTAAAATAAGTGTATAGAAAAGAAGGGGAAAAACCTGTGGACTGAAAGTAAATTAATCTGCTTTCTGCCCATGCTTAATTAAACTTCCTTAATGCTTATAAGAGTTAATGAGTGAATTGATTAAACAATACAGCTAATACTTACCCCCAGCTCACAAGCAGTGGTGATCAGTTCTCCTGTGGAAGAGAATAGGGCAGGAAATTAATGTAAACCCAATAATTATTATTAAGAGACAAGTCTGCTCCCAAAGTTTTCCCAAATCAAATACTTGCACTGGGGTTTTGCATTAATTTGCCAGGATCAAAACCTGCAAATCTTCCCAGTGTGACATTTCCTAAGCGGCACGCTCATTCTCTTCATCTCTCGCTTCTCCCCTGATGCCTCCCTCCCCTTCTCCGGCACATACACACAGATATAAACACGCGCACACAAACCATTAGACTCCCCCTCCAATGCTCTGTCACACAAAGACACACATATGCTGATCTGAGAATAATGCTCCCAGTCCCATCCTCCCCATGCATCAGGGTCCTTTCCCTTCCTCTTTCTTCTGCTGCTCTACATGCTTCTCGCCTGCTCCCACACTCCCAGTGTCTCAGTGTCTTGTTTAGTCCGTTGGGCACAAACAGAAAGGCAACGTTGGTGACAGTCACAGAATGAGGTAAGCTGTAAAAATAAGAGTCGGTTGCACAATTTCTTGACAAGCTCTGTGTGAGGCGCAGCACAAAGTGAAAAGAAAACCCCCTAAAAGCTGTTTGAAGAAGCTTTAATGTATCTGGGCACAAACCCATTTGTGCCAGAATACACCCAGAGCGTTTCAAATTATACTGATTTCTCACCCAATGTTTGCATCTCCCACTCATGAAAATTGAAATTTGGTTCAGATTAAATGACATTGATAAATGTTTGGGTTCAAGACAGCTCCCTCTACTGGTAGTAGGTGGGGAGTCCTACATTTCCTCCATCCAACTCAGCCAGAGTAACAGTGGCCTTGTTTCCAGCATCAACGTGGACAAAGATACAGTCTATTACTTTACCAGCAAACAAGCTATGCAAGATACACTACAAGCAGCCAAGGAAACACATTAAATAGATAAGTAAAAGGTTTTTAAATTAACCTTTTTAGAAGCTTTGGATTAAAATAGATTGCTCTCTAGGGTTACACATCACACTGGTTCACAGCAAACCAAACATTAAAAACAGCAATTAAATATTGCTGTTAATATGACGAGCTGTTAGTTATTTTAGTCCAGCAACTGTGAATGTTTTCACAAATTCAAAATTAACAAAGAAAAACTTCGATCTGAACAGCAGGAACACCAGGACACCAAACATTATAGAACAGAACAGCAGAGTTTCTGATGGCATTGGCTGCCTCACATATTTTGCAACCTTGCCGATACAGTGAATTATGATGCCTAAATTTCTGCCACATGAGGAGCCCTAACTCTTATCAGTTTAATGGACCATGAAGTCAGAACTCCTCCACCTGCACAGCTTAAATGTTTTCACAGCTCCATTTCACCTGGCATGAGCCGCCAGCTACCTGCCATCATTTTACATCACACTTTCTCATCCTTCATCGGTTTCTCAATTTCACTCATTTTCCCTCAGTAGTGGCACACTTTTACACCATTCAACACAGAAACTCAAACTAATACTGAGCCAAAACATCCATCTCAGTGCCACATAGATGCAGTTCTGCAGCCCCAATACTAAAAAGGGAAAATATTGACTCAACGGGGTAGCAGCAAGGGTGCCAAGAGTCTTTGTGATAATAGAGCATGGGCACCCACACCAGTCTTCCCATAATCCCCATCATTTCCACACTCCACATTCCTAGACAACAGCGTACCCGCGGGGCTGCGCTCAAGCCTCTCCAGGGCACATCACACCTAAAGAGATTAGGACACAGAGACGGAGACCTGGAGAATTCGGAGGGTGTTCAGCTGGCACTATCAGAGCGGGCATCCTGCACCGTCCCTAAACACTGTGGAGAAGGGGCTGGCCATTTTTTCAAAAGCCCCGTTCGCTAGACAGCAGCACAAGCAGCCGGGCTACTCGGTGCTCCAATTGCCTGCTCTCTCCTCATCTCTGCTAGCTCATATCTGGCCAAGCTTTTCATATGCTCTCATTCTGCAAATGTGCATTCCCTTTTGCAGCTTGTATACCAGAGTAGTGCAAACCTAACAAGCAGAGCCTTCATGCCCTCAAGTCCACATTTACAAGTTTGTAACCTAGCTATCACTTCTAAACACTGTTTGTAATTGAGCTAGGCATTCCTTCATAAACTGCATTACAAGACTGTTGGGAAACACACTGGGCCACACATGTATAGACTGAGTGAAATACATGTTAGTCCACTGTTAAAATTGATTAGAACAGTGAAACTTAATTTATGCAGACACACATAAAAGTCAAGGACTGTCTACAAATTATGTTTATATTACCCAACATGACAGTGCAGTGAGTAAAAATAATGTTTTGGCATTTACAGTTTTATTGTTGTCTGCACAGATTCTGAAAAGAGTCAGACTCTTAGCAATAATGTAACTTTTCTAATAACTTCACAAATGCACTGTTTCAGTGCAAGCAAGCAGACTGATCATATGAACAAAATTTTCATTGTGATTATTCTCAGAGCACACTCTAAAATGGCATGTCTTCCAAATGAAGTATTATAAATAAAATATTAATTTCAGGTTGGTCAAATACTCACATCTGATAATATTTTATCCTGAAAAACGGTGGCCATGACCACATACTTCATGCTCTGACAAGTAACACCAAATTCTATCTAAAATCAATGATCTAACTTACCACATTGAAAATGAACTTTAAAGTCCTGCCAAAGCAGAACTAACAGAAAAATGACAACGAACACAGGAAAATAATAATAATAATAATAACAATAATAATAATAATAATAAGAGCGCAAGATTACACACATCACAAATAATGAATGACATTTTTTCTTCTGCATGAACTAGAAAGACACTCTTTTATTGATTTCATCAAACTTAATAGTAATAAAAATGAAAACGGGTTACTGTGAAGCTGCCTTTCTTTTATTCATTTAAAACTTGAATTTTAAAGCTGAGGTTTGTAGGTGTTCGAGTTTTATTTACCTGAGAACTTAATGCTTGTCACGTTTGCACATTCAAAGGACTTTTTTAAGCTGATATACCTGCATCGCCCGTGGTATTGACGTAACGGACACCAGCAGCCACGGACAGCTACATAACAAGTCTTCATATGATTGGGTGCACGGCAACACAACAAAACCACGTGACACAACGATAGCATTAGCAGGTTAGCACCAACCCACCTGAGTCTCCACCGGGGACGGTCCTTTGCACACAGGGAACATACAGAGCTGCGACGCAAGCAACCACAGCGCCTGTCAGTATCCAGCTTTTCCTCTGGTCCGCAGACACCATCCTTTCAAGATAAAAACACATTTGTTGAACACATAACTTAAGTCGACTAACTAGCGAGTTAACGTTAGCATCCCTACATATTAATAAGTAACTGGAGAATGTAAATGTGGCTCTAATCTCTCACTTACCTGAAGACCGGTGTCAAACTAGAGCTGAAGTGAAATTCATATGATACCAATCAATAATATAATATTTTGGCGGTTGTATTTAAGCCCGTTTTACTTGAAATGCTGCGGCTCCCCCGGAAGTAGTGTAAGCAACCTGATTCTCAACCAACTAATCTCGCGATACTCCAGAGCGTTGCTTTGAAGCAGTAGTTACAGATGATGGGGGCAGTTATGTGATACTGGGTGGCAGTGGTTTTGGGGATTATTTGTTCTCGTTAAGATTTACCATTTAAATAAAACCAGGCTTATGACTAATCAAAAGGGCTAAAGAACAGTAGCCCTTTATTTTGGTTATTTTCTGTTTATTCTATTTTTGTTTCTCTCTAATATGCATTTGTAGATACAAACTCAGTGAATGATATACTGTATTATGCACGTTTTACCAACTGCTGTTTCCAAGGTCACAAATCAACTCTAGTTTTAACTTTAAAGTTTGAAGTTTGGATAACATCGAAAAAGAAATATATATAAAAATGAAGATCAAATTTCCTTTTTCTCTGTTGTCCAAACTTTAAAGTTAAAACTAGTTGAGTCGATATATAGATATAGATTTATAACAGCAGGTCCATCCATACATAAAATCATGTTATATATATTATGATTGATTGTGCATTAATGCAATGAACTGTGAATTGAGAAAGAACACTGTACAATAACAATGAAACACTATAATACCTACTATACCTAAAATGCAAATGTACAATATATTTTATTCTTTACAACAGGATATACTGTACACAACTAAATACATATAAATAAAGTAATGTCACTATTTTAACCATTTAAAGTTTATCAACACTCCTTCCACTCTTCATGTCTTTGCACTATTATGTTTACACTTGACAGAGAATGTAGAGATGAATCCAACCCAAAAAGTGTTTTGCAGTCTACAGTCATTGCAGAATAGGTCTCAATCAGGTTTGTACACTTTACTCACTGGCGCAGCTCATGGACAGTGTTCACATTTGGTTTAAGGCTTGGACCTAAATGTGTGCATCATTCTGTTTCTCTGCTCTTCCCTTCTCCTCTTTTCACCATGGAGCTGTGCCGGGGTGCGCAATGCTCAATGTATTACAAGGGGTTCAATACACAGGGCCAGCTTAAGATTGTTGACATTCCAGGTAAACCCAAACTCAAACATAGCTGCCTGCCTTACCTGATTTGGAGCCATGTAGGCCTCTTTAAACACCTGGGAGTTGATGTATGATCGATGGCTTTATCTGAAGTTCCAAACAGCTGTTTTATTGTGATCACTCTTTCATAAAAACACAGAAAATATATTTTTTTTCTTTTGTAATGCTATTTGCAAAAGGAGACACTTTGAGTTCCCCCTGACACATGGCATTTAGATTTTATAGTAAGTGTATCATACTAAAGCTGTTTATGCACATGCTGCTAATACACAATTAATTGTAGCAGGAAAGCACTAGATTATAGTTGAAACAAGATACATGCACTCATAAATGTCTCACAAGTGTCCATATTTCATAGGTTGAAGGGCGACTGTAATAAAGAAATTGCCCTATTGAACTGATAATAATCCCAGCCCACCATAAATGAGTCTGATCCCTCAGTAAATTGAGCCCTTGGTGAGGTGGAGTGGTGTCAGCACCTAGCCAACTCTCAGATGGCTCTCTAATCCTCGCTTCCCTCTCACTACCACCCTCACCGTCTAATCAGTCTTGAACACACACATAACGCTCACACACCATCTAACACACGCACACACACACACACACACACACATACCAAAGTACTCACCCTTCCTCACACTTGGGCTCAGCCATCTCTTCAGTGTGATGTCACTGCTAATCCACGCCTGGTTATCCGCTGGGCTGCAGCGCTGGCAGAGGGATGTGGGGAGGAGATGGAGTGAATTTGGGGAGGTGGAGAAAAAAGGAGAGGAGTGATGGGGTGCAGGGTAATCAGGCACGTCATGAAGTCTTCTCTCTAAAACCACCACTTCCATTCCACACCCCCCATAGAAAACCAAAGTCTTG
>JANJYP010123560.1:0-10772 GCA_024605115.1 Rastrelliger brachysoma | reverse complement strand
TGGCCGACACACTCACATTATTGTCTGTTCTTTATGTTGACATGACAAGTACTGACAGACAGCTGTCTCATCCACTAAAATGTTAAGGTATTTGTTGGCGGATCCCTTCTCCTTTCTGAAATGAAATATTCCACATGTGAGATCTTCAGTGTCCACAAAGTGTCCAGAGACATTCTCAGCTGTGGGCCTGGATGTTGTCCCAGACTCTCACTACATCTGTACAGTCATTGAGGGCTTCTATTAGCGTTGAAGCAGCATCCAGCTGTTCCTGGTCCAGAGACAAGACATTTCGGGCGATAAACTCCAACCCGGCGGACGTGATCTGCATTCCCAGCTCCTCTAGTGAGCTACGCACCTTCTTCACATCAGACATGTCACAGATGAACTGAAGAGAAAGAAACAGTAAGAAAGTAGTGAGAATTATTTTAATTAACTGATTTCAGAAATTGCACGTTGATTATTTTTCAGTAATTGTTTCATCTAGTAAACATCAGAAAATAGTGAAACGTGCATATCAGTTTCCCAGAGCCTAAGATGACATCTTTGCATCATTGCTTTTGTCCAACCTACTATCTAAAACTAATGATACTAAAAAAGAAAAAAAACAATTTGGTGTTATTAATTCATAAATTATTTTAACAATTAAACAACTTCTGAAATAAACTATTTTGGCGCTTTTCCACTACACAGTTCTAGCACGACCTGACTTGGCTCGACTCGACTTCCACAAGGGGTAGAACCTAGTATAAGGTCCTTTTTTAGTACCTGCTCTGGTGAGGTTCCAAGTGAACTGTGCCAATACTATATGTGACGTCAGCAGACTGCCAGCCACTGATTGGTCAGAGTGTCGCCACTGAAGAATCATGAACATGGCATCAGATACAAGAGCCATTTTTAAATACCATCTTGCCACCTACTGTCTTCTCTCACTAGGCCTGTGACAAAAAGCCACAGACCAAGCAGCAAAGGACACAATTGCCTCAATGTCCTCCATTGTTTGTGTTTGTGTTGCATACAAAACGATGTGACTTCAGTTTCCTGCAGCTGTGCTATAATGAACCCGCCCACACTGAAGAGGTATTATGAACTAGTGGAAAACAATGTCCCTGGTACCAAAAATTAGCAGAGTTGAGTCAAACTGAGTATTGCTAGAGCTGTGTAGTGGAAAAGCGCCACTTCTCAATCAATAAATCCATTCATTTCAATTCATCAGCATTTTTGCTCTGAGGGTTTTATTATGACGATTAATTCTATTAGGGATGTAAGGTTCTTTTTAATGGTCCGTATTAGATAGATTTTTTTTGTTTGTGAACCCTCATATGAGCCTCACTGTGGCCGTCTGACCTGCAGGAGAGGCTGCTCCTCCTCATCTTCAGTCTCTTGGACATCCTCGGCTCCTGCCTCGATGGCCAGCTCTAGAGCTCGCTCTGTCGTCACGTTCTGTCCTGACACCGCCACCACCCCCCTCTTGCTGAAATTATGACGGACTCCGTCTGCCAACATCCCCCTGTGGACAAATTGCTGAGGCATAAATCATACATGGAATTTTACAAGGAGGCCAAACTAAATTTTTTTTTTTTTCTAAAGACTAAGTCACATTGAAATAACTATAAAAATGTCCTTCCCTAATTGCGAGTAGCTCTAATGTGTAGAAGTACATTAAAAAAACTGTAGTCCTGTCAAAGATACATTACCTTTAAATAATACCATGTGTAGTTGTATAGTCTATAGTCTTTATCCATTGTACTTAGAGGGACATCTAGTGGTTACTATCATATACTGTCACTTGTATACACCATGTATGCAATGTTGTACCTGAAAAGTGTATTGTTCATTCAAAATCATCCAAAATGTCTAACATCTGCACTATGATAATTCCTTAAAACTACAGTCCTCTTGTTTAAATTCACACTTTAGGATTATTTACCTCATATTGTTTTTTTTGATAAATTATTGCTACAAAGACTTTTTGGGTGTTCCAGTGAAATCTAATTTGAGTTTTACCAAAAGTTTGAGGCTTGTCGTAATAGGTAATAAACTTTAGAAAAGTTTTTAAAAAATACCTAAAATCCAAATCTTTATTTTTCTTTTTATGCATGTTGGAGATCCGTTTCTCATAAATAACCAGCAGGTTAACGCAGACGCTTGAAAACATGTGAAATATCTGTGGAGCATTTCGCTTGCACAATCACAGCGGTAAAAGATTATAGAGAGCTAGTTCTGACCCATTTTTGGTAAGCAGCCGTTTGATTTCCTGGTGAGTGCGGGAGTTGTTGTCTGTCAGGACCTCGATGAGCATCATGCACCCACCGGGCCCACGAGCTTCAAACATGTGCTGGGATGCTGGTTTAGCCTTTTCCTGTAGTGATATAAGTACACAAGTTATTTATGAGGAACACCTGCACAATCTCTAATGCAATCCAATTCTTACACATTTTCAGTTTTTGTCGACAGTGTCAGAAAGGCGATAATTCTACTACATTTATCATCGTAGTGCGTGGTGGTGCACTGGAGTGAATCATATTGAGAAGTGTTTCTGATCATTTGCCCCACTTGGGTATTTTAAAGGGTTTGATAAAATGTGAAAAATGTGAATACTGCAATTGTAGTGATATATGATAACATATAGACCTGATTCATGTACAGATGGGTTGTAAAATGATAGAAAAACTGAATTAGCTGAGAAACATCACAAATAGGCAAGGATGAAAATAATGCAAATTACACAGTCACCAGATTTAAACCCAACTAATAGATCCACAACTTGTGAAAGTGTTTTGATGCTGTTCTGAGGTTTTGTGTTTGTATATTGTCAACCCACCGCACTCTTGATTGCAGCCTCAATAGAAGCTTTTGGCATATTCTTGCTTCTGCACTGCTCCAAAATGTGGGCTAAGTTTAGGTTCATGTCTGGGTTGGGTCCACCTTCTGCAATTGACAGTAAAACTGAAATTAAGCTACAGTTCATATGTCAATGAAATGTATGAATTGGACAATGCAATTGTTTTATCTCACCTTTCACAGCTATCTTTATCATCAAACCAAATTTCATAAATATCTTTCCCCGCGCCTCATCCTTAGGTCCTTTTATGTTTTTCACCTTTGACCATTTATTGTGACCGGCACACAAGGCGGAGCTTAGCTCCAGCGTCCGAACGGCAGAGGTCCTCCATGCCGGGAACAGCACACAGGAGGACGGTGGCAGTACGGACTCTAGTGGGGCCGAGAGCCTTCTAGAGAGGGGTCGAAGAGCCCTCAGCACCGCCACCCCCGCCATGCCCTTCAAGGAAAGAGCAAATGAATGCAATGGGAACCTCCTGCCTGCTCACGTGTAGCACAGATCGTGTCCAGCACGCGGCGGGCTGTACGTGAAGCCTTTAACTGTAAACAAATACATTCATTGATATCGATTTAATACTTCCTGCAGCTTTGTAACTTACAGGTTTGACGAGTCCGAAGACCACGCAACTGCTGTCCTTGTTGTGAACCCGGCTCTTCCGGGTTGTGTTGACGTCAGAAAGTGGCTTTTTCAAAATAAAAGTTCGACAACAGATTTTCCCGTTAAAAGCAGACTAATAATAAAACAGTAAACATTGTCGACATATCTTTTATCCAATTATGGTTCATTTATTATTCGTAGTCAAATTGCAGTGAACTAGATGGAGCTAAAACCATTGAAGTTAGCACAATAACTGGAAATGATGTACATGTGCTTCCCAAGAAATGAGACCAGTCGGCTAGACGCTGACGCTGTGTACACTAGGCTCAAAAATTCAATTTTGGAAAGACCACGGCTTTCACATCAAAAGTGCGATTGGCATGAAATTTGACCTGACACAGCTCAGCGTGCATTACAAAAAAGCCTCGTGATATGAAAGTTTTTTTCTAACCTGAAAAACAGTTAGGTGACATCAACTTCTTGGATTTTGGCTTCATCAACACCCAAATTGGCATTGAAGGTATATGAGACACACAATCTACAATAAAAGCAAGATCGGCCTATAAAAGCTGTCCACCATCAAAGCAAAGGACATTGCAAATAGTAGGCTTAGTGGGAACTTGGCTCGATTTTCCATTCAATCACCATAAATGTTGGTAATAGGTTAAACAAATAATTTTTAGTTTGACCTGTAATCATAATAAATTCAACCCAAAACACAGCAGTTTTGGTGTGCTTGTTCTGGGGGCAAAAATCTAACAAATGTTAAAGTATCATACTGATTAGTGCAAGTTGGCATGGCTTACCAAATATTTGCTCATAACTCAAGATACGTTTGACTGAGCAATCCTGATTAAACTCACTGGACACGCCATGCACTGTCTCCAGACACTGAGTTTCATCCAAGGCCAATGAAAAAGGAAATGGCTCAACTTTTAGTGAGCAATTATTGAAATTCTACAGATGTTGGGATGATGAAGTGTAATTGGTCTTGAGACAAACATTCAAAATAAGCATTGCCTTGATAACAATAATAATAATAAGGCTCTAAGGTAATACTGGGACTAATTATAACCTTGTTATCATCCACTGTCAGCATGTTGTGCATAGAAAATCAATCAAAAAAACAGGGACTCAAAAACTGATAAGTTGTTCCTTATTCATTAAAGGATTTCCCCATGCAGGTATTATTTTTGTTTATTGTTGATTGTTTAGTCTTAAATTGATTCAATCCCAAATTCCTCTCATACTTTTACAACTTGACTCTGAGGAAAATAATGTAAATCATCCTCAACCATGTGAACCGGAACGCTCCTTGAGGATCCCTGGGTGTTTCTGGTTGAGTTTGGGAACCACAGTATCAGCGCACAAGACTGATTTAACAACTCATCTAAAAAATAACAGCAATGCCAGTAAAAGTGTTACCTACATGATTTGTGTCTAAAATTTTGCCAGTTTAGGTTTTTTGTTGCTGTATGTCTGAAGTATAGATTATCAGTATAGATATAGATTATCAGTTCAATTAAATCGACACAAACAGCAGTCAATGTGAGTCTAGTCTCTGTCCTCTAAAATGCCCCAGCGTGGGAACTGGAGGAGAAATGTTGGTCTCTTGCCATGGGACCAAATTTTACTAAATCACACTGCTTCTATTTATGATGATGGGGTACATTAATAGATCTATGATCCAGTCTCCCGGCACATGGATTCAAAAATCAGGAACATACTGCATTGACTCAAGTCCTGGGCAATACATTACACAGTACTGTATTTAATTAAAATGTTAGCAAACACTATGCGTCTTGATATACTGTTATATATGGAGGATTATGAAGGACAAACAAAGGAAAACAGACAGAAAGGCAAACAAAGACAGATAACCCACCAAAGGAGCACAAAGAGTTAAGTGAGTTGGAAGCCACAGCCAATCAAGGCCAACCCTTCTCTGAGAGACACCACTCCAAAGAAAGGAGGAGGTTTCTTCCATAATGCTCCTCTCTCTCTTCCCAACAGGAACCAGCAGGTTCTTCCACATGCTCATTCACACCTGACCACTAAAGTCCAAAGAAGTCTGGAAAAAGAAGACATTTGTTGAAAGATCGCCTCTGGATCAAGACATCCTTAAAGACACTTTGNCACACACACACACACACACACACACACACACACACATGCACGCACACACGCACACAACATACAAACACACAGAGAGAGAAAGGTTGAGAGAGAGAGAGAGAGAGAGAGAGAGAGAGAGAGAGGAAACAACAGGAACACTGATGGCACACAAGAGGAAAAGTCTCTAACTTTGGAATACAAGATCCTTCAACACAACCTGAGGAGAATGAGATGATCTGAGGGTCTGTGTGGAAAGTTGTTCGCCGATGAAACATAAAGTTTGAGTCGACTCTTAAAAAGGCATCATGTTGTCTGCTCAGGGAATTGGTGCCTTGGCTCTTTTTCACAGTGTGATAACGGTGATTGCACTGGTAAGTGTATTTTACTTATAGTTATTTGTGTGACCCAGTTATTGATTATTTAATTGATTGTTTTGGTAAAGTAACCATTATTTTTTTAAATAATAGTCCATCATCAACTATATTATTATTATTATTATTATTATTATTATTATTATTATTATTATTATTATTATTATTATTATTATTATTATTATTATTATTTTAAAATAAAACATATTTTAAGAAAAATTTTATCTCTACTTTTTTCATTCTACTTATGTTTATTCTGATTGGTGAACCTGTAATATGCTAATGAAAAATAAAATTAATACAGCAGTTAATACATTTCTCAGCAGGATTGAGATTTCTACTCGAAGCTATGTTTCTAAATTTAAACTTTTCACAAGTTAACAGAAAATTTAACACTTTGCCATGACACTGAGTCAGAAATGACACTCCCATACCACTGCATCTGGGCCAGATACGGAAAGTTTCATGCGCCTGTGACTTTCTTTGATCATCATTGAATTCTAGACATAGATTTATCCGGTGCTACAGGAAACATGCCAGACATTCACCAGAGATATGAACCATTGATGGCTTTTTTAATGTTCTTCTGTTCTTAACAAAGGAGACGATGTTGAATTTTAAAGTAAAGATAGACATGAGACATCTCCTCGATTGAGACAGACAACATTTGTGAGGAGATGGAGGCTAAAAATTTGTTCATAAAATAATCCGTAGTTAGAATGAAATACTGTGTATGGATTTCAATCACATTCAGACACAATATACAATCATATAGGCCTCTCATATATTTCTTGCTTGTGGGTGATTCTGAACCATGCAGACACAAAAACTGCTGTCAATGCAAAACAATCCACATGTTAAAAATCACCTGCGTCACCTCACAAACCTCCATCAGCGCTGACCCCAGCAACCTTTCACCCACTGAAGCATGGCCCTTCTGCAGTCCTCACTGACCAGTATTTCTCCTCTGAGCCCTATCTCTACATCTTTACTGATTGATCCCAAGTGTCGGCTCTGGGCAGACTTACAACCTACTGCTCAGTCAGCCTGAAAATCACTCTGCATGGAGCAGAGGGCTGAAAGAACAAATTCAATTATGACACAAAAGCGAGGAGATTTCTAAGACTAATTGTTTTGCTACCACTCCCTGTCTGTCAGCAGAAAACCTTCCTGCACAAAGAAAACTGAATGACTTCTCCATATCGACCTTGCGTGTATTGAATTTCACAATGTGCCGATAACTTTATTAATTTTTTCAAGACTATGAAGTTTGTATTGAAGACCTTGTTTAATATTTGACTGTCTTACTGTGGTCATCAATAACCAGATTGACCCAGGAACATGCATATACCCACCCTAAGCATTGTCAGCACAGCCAGAGTATGTCCACAGTCCACCATACAGCAACAACAAGTGGTTTGAGCTGCTCAATATGTCTGTATTGACTTTTGCTGAAAGTTCCCTCCCAAAATAAATCGCTGTAGGAAATGATAGCTGTTCAGTGTTCTGACTGCTATAATATTGGAAACACTGTTCACCCCATTGGCAGTTTATTTTAATGGTCTTTGCCAAGAATGTTAGTTATCACACATCCATCGTCATGAATTGTTCCTGCTGGGTTTCAGTCCGTTGAACAAGAGGGAGCTTTCTTTTTGCTTGTGGGAATGACAGCTGTAGAAGTACTTGGGTCCTTTAAGTGCACTTTACTTAAGTTTAGTAAAATTACTAATTCCATAGTACTCCATTTAAGATGTTATCAGCTTTGCATATTTTTGCTAAACCTTGGACAGTTTACCTTCTCTAACCTCAAACTTACTTATTTAACACTTATTTACTTACACAATATTACCTCCTTAGTCTCTGTAGTGTAAATCTGTATTTTTTAATCATTAATATCTCATCAGTCATTCATAAAGAGGTGACTACTATTACGATCCTATGTTACTAAAACAGGATAACATAACAGCCACTGTGATTTTAGTTCAGAATTTTATTGAACACAAACATTTTTGTGAGGCGACTTTTTTTCAAACTGAACCCTCTATGGTATATGAAGAAATATGTAAAAGCTGCACAAAATGAATAATTTCCATTGTTGTATATTCTGGGTCACTTTGAGAAACCTTTAAGCTCTAAGGTGAGTGTTTGTACTGCTGTTAAGTACAAAAACAGGTCAAGTTTGACCTGAACAGCAAGGGTTAAATGAAACACTATGAGCAGTTTAGTGGTGAAATCTCACTTTAGCAGACCTGTAAACAAATCAGGGATCTGAAAATTGACAAGGGGATCCAACAGGCCAAAAACTGTCAAATTAATCTTTAACAATACGTTGTTCTTTATAACNAGTGGTGAAATCTCACTTTAGCAGACCTGTAAACAAATCAGGCATCTGAAAATTGACAAGGGGATCCAACAGGCCAAAAATGTTTGGAACTGTCAAATTAATCTTTAACAATACGTTGTTCTTTATAATCTTATCGTGTTATTTTATTTAAAATCTTAATCTGAAACTTAACTAACTACATCTGTCAGACAAATAAAAGTATTAGAGCATTATAAAATGGAGATACACAAGCTTTTGGACAAAGCNAAATCTTAATCTGAAACTTAACTAACTACATCTGTCAGACAAGTAAAAGTATTAGAGCATTATAAAATGGAGATACACAAGCTTTTGGACAAAGTTGAAGTCACAGAGGCAACTCATCCCTCTGGGTTTCTTTTCTATCCTGGACTGAACTTTTGCTCTGTTGTTTGTTTCCTTCCCTTTCTTTGTACCTTTCCACTTAATCCCAGTGTTCTCCTTTCTCTGGCAACCTATCCTCCCGTGAGGGCTCTGGTTGACTTGCCGCTAGTTTTGCAGCTCTGTTGTGAAATGTACTAGTGAACACAAAGCTGCTTGTGTAGGCTAGCTCTCACCCGCATGGCCGAGGTCCCGAGGACAAGGGCCCCCATGTGGCCAGTGCAGAAAAAAAGGGGGTTGGCGGGGGATCATCACATACCGCACACTCACACAACTATTTCACAACACCTGGAGACAGCACATCAAATCCCTGGGAGTGTTTGCAGCTGATAGATCACCCCAGTTGGAAAGAGACTTCAGAGAGGCTTTTATCAGGAGACCTTTTGTTTAAGTTCAGTTAAAGATCAACAAATGTAATGATGAGTAGTTGAGTTGTTCTTATAGCTCAGACAAAATACCAAACAGGGTATTCTGACACCTGCAGATGTTTGAAGCCAATTTATATAAGATGGACTAGTGGGGTCATATCTTTTCCAGTGTTTCTGGGAATGCCTTAAGGAGAAGTTCTGTATGCATTCTGCATTGAAAGCAGTGTCTTTTTTCAAGCTGGATACCCTTCTGACATCCTTGAATATATGAATATGAAATACTTTGAACAATAATATGTGTCTGGTGTAATTCTTACACAAAAGTTCACTAACATGGTTCAATATTCTTCTCAAAAAAAAAAAAGTCAAAAGGCCAATATAAGCTGAACCTCTGGACACAAGATGTGTCCTATGTCTAATAGAANAGTTCACTAACATGGTTCAATATTCTTCTCAAAAAAAAAAAAGTCAAAAGGCCAATATAAGCTGAACCTCTGGACACAAGATGTGTCCTATGTCTAATAGAAGTCAATTCCCAGACTGTACATGTGCTGGAGGAGTTTCATGTTGTGATGTCACTAATCATGCAGGTACACTTTAAACTGAATAGAGAGAAACNAGTCAATTCCCAGACTGTACATGTGCTGGAGGAGTTTCATGTGGTGATGTCACTAATCATGCAGGTACACTTTAAACTGAATAGAGAGAAAAATTTCCACTCAGCAGACAAATGTGAAAACTGTCTTCTAGTGTCAAACTCTGCACCTACATCATTCTGCACAGTGAAGCTCCAGCATCTGACTCAAAGAACCAGAAGCCATAAATATTTTTGTGCAGAGGAGAACTTTAAATTCAACAATCTTAAACCAGTAAATCACCTTTAATTCACAATTTATGTTTTACACTTTAAATAAAACTGGTTAAATAAATAACAAGATTAAATTATTTAAGAAAAACTTGTTTTTTGGGGAGTTTGTGAATATATGTGAGAAGTTGAGCTTACTGTAAATATATACATGTTACCTATTTTTATTCTACATCATTTATAGCAAAAGAATCAGGGATGAATTATATATATATATATATGCTATACATATATTTAATGTATGTTTACATTAACTGTGTGATATCATCTGTCTCCCATCGTTTTACCCACCATCTACAGATAGATTCTGATGATGTCATTACACGAGATGAGCAGATCTATGTCTTGATTGGTGCTCACGCCAAGTGTGAAAGGAGCATCCAGGCACAAATGGCCCTCGTTAAAGGTTTGTGTGCTATAACTGATGATTGATGATATCATTAATCAGAGATGATGCATATTCATGGTTAGTTATATCATGTCACCAAAAGACCACAGGTTTGATCCCAACATATGTTAGACAGCAGCTGTGCGGAAACATATAGGTCATATTTTAAATCTGTAAAGTTGTCATGATATACTGTTTGTGAACAGTTTATAGCAAAGTTTCATCATGGGTTTTTCACGGGAATTCAATGCAATTTTAATGACGTGACACACAATCTATAAAATCTCATTTTAACTTTTGCTGCAAATAAAAAGTTAACACTGAAACTATGTTGCTTATGCTGAATGCTTTTGGCTTAGTGAATTAAAGTACTTTACTAAATATCCCCAGTGCAAGTATAAAAACACACAGAGAGGTCATGAAGTACAATATGTATAATCAGAAAAAGTATTCATTACATCAGCGATATATTAAAAATGAGAT
>JANJYP010123536.1:7045-24694 GCA_024605115.1 Rastrelliger brachysoma | reverse complement strand
GCATCAAACAGAATTCCTGACCGAGGATATGGTCAGGATGACTGATCACCTGTCTGGCTTTCTGATCAGTCATCCTGACCAAAATAATGGCCTTGATGTAGACAGCACCTCAGTATGAGGCCATTATTACATTATACTTGGACATGTCATTGTCCGTTTAATAACACAAGCTCCTTCAGCAGAAAACTGTGACACATGTTTGTTTGTTTGTTTTTTTCTTTCACCTGTACCCCAGTACCTTCTTACATGACTCAGTGACTGTAAAGGCTGTCTCATGAGGATGTGACTCATAGTCAGGGAGGAAGTGATGTGTTGGGTTAGCAGAAGTAGAAAACATGAATAGAGCACAGGACAGTACTCCCTGACTGATCAGCTAGCTAAATCTATACCAAGTGCTTTATAATAAATATATTTAAATGGTATAATACAGGACAAAGATTACAAATTGAGTTCAGCAAGTCTGTTCCCACTGCAGTCAGTAAAAAAACACACAAATAAATTCTTGAGAGCAGGCTCGGCATTAAATACAGACTGTTTGTCTTTTCTGTCTTAATATAAAGAGTTTGTGGACTGATGGGACTTGGAAGAATGTCTTGGCCCTGTGAAGATGCTAGCCTTTTGAATTTCCATGGTACTGTAAATCACCTTCATCCTTAAATTAATATGAAGCTCTTTATCTGTAGTTGAAATTAATGAGAAAAGAGACTGTAGTGTCTGTGTGTGTGTTGTGGCTATTTTAGCCAGTACTGGCTCCAGAATAAGCCATGCACGTGGTTATAGCACAAAAAGCAGTGGATTGACCTGAGGGCAGAAGCAGTCAAGCATTAGTGCATGGTGCATAGTGGTGGTATGTGTGATAAATGTGGTTAAATGACACGTTGTGGTTTTCACATGTATAGCATTTTGTATTACATGGTGCTTTATGGTTGGCCAACAATTTAACAGGAACTTCAATACATAGAGACAACCTGTACATGTGAAGTTTGATTTCCTGCAGTTGCCTAGTAAACGTGTTCATGCTATCAACCCTCGCCTGGTTATTGAGTCTTTCCCCCCAATATATTACAGTATGCATATATATACACACATCACTTTTTCTATTACCTATTATCTTCTGTTTATTCCTCTTTCTTTCTTTCTTTCTTTCTTTCTTTCTTTCTTTCTTTCTTTCTTTCTTTCTTTCTTTCTTTTTTACAGTGTTATAGTGCATTATTATAGGATCTTTATAAGGTGAAATTTAAAGGAGATAGAAAATGCTTTGCACTTACTGTGTCAGTTCAATAATTCAGCACAAACATACTTTGATAGTCATGTTTTAGCTGAAACATAATTGTACAACTTCACACATTCTACCTGTTTTAGCTTCTCTCTACCATCCCTCAGTTAAAATTGAACTTTTGACATACAAAGTAGGCCCTATTACTTTTTTACATTCTACTGTTACTGCTGGGAGGAGTTTCACGTTTCCAGAGCAGGGACAGGCAGTCTCAAAAATGATCAATATTTTGATGTTGTTATCTCAACCATCTACAAATTATCCTAGAAATATGTGGTGTATATTTAAAATTGACTTACTTCCTGTAGATCTGCCAATGTTTTTAATTCTTATCACAAATTGAGTGTCTGCATGTCATTTTTTTGTCAGACCCAAATTCCCATAATTTCCATAAAATAGACACACTGCACCACGCTTTCTCAGGGAATGCAAAATCACAAGAAATTCCATTCCCATATGCCCTACAAATGGCTTGTGAGAAAGCATACTATCATGGACATCATAAAGTACATCATTCATCTATACTGAAATAAAATATATACATAAAGCGGAGAGTCCATTGCATTTAATGGTAATTAAAGCCTTCTACAGTAGCCTTTATCACAACCTAATAAAGGAGTCGTGGTACAACTGGAGATAGTTTATGAAAGCTAATGCATCAGCGCAGTGCCCGGTAGGTGTTTTCTATGGAAAATTCTCTTGCTTAGATTAAGTGATCTGTTTTTCATTTCAGATGTCAATACACTAAACATAAAAGGAACTGTTTAGAAGCCAAGATACAAAAAAATACACAATACAACTGAACACTGATATATGTGACCTTTCCACAAACATAAAAGTTTAATATTGTGTTTTTGTTCATTAAAGTTTGTATTGTAACCAGCACCTGCTCTCCTGGTGTGTATTTAGTATACACAAGGAGCGGAGATGGCCACCATGGCAAGTCAAAGTCATAAAAGAGAGTGGCTTTCAGAAACTCAGACTTCAGTGGAAAATGTGGGGGGAAAACTCCCATGCAGGGTTTGTTTGCATCACAGTGAAAAAAAAAAACTTCAAGTTCACATAGAAACACTTAGCAGATATCTTTTACTTCTATGCTCCTTCTTGTCTTGATGACTATTGATGAGATCGTTCTTCCTTCACTTTCCCCTCTTCATGAATGTAGGAGCCTCTGTCTTGCTTTTCCCTCACTGAACAAACACTGTGTACTGTAGCATGTCACTCTGAACTCTCCTGCTATGTCATGTCAAGTCTATTTGTGTATGCGTGCATTTAATTGTGTGTGATTGTGTGACTGCATATCTTTTAAGGGGATGTTGGTACTACACGTGAAAGAATTCCCCTTCCCCTTTGATCACCCTGCATTTAATCCTTATCAAGACCAAATAGTGCACTTAATAATGAAAACAAAATGTTATCAGAGTCTAGGAGACGTTATGTTGTTTTTAAGACTTACTGAAAGGTCAGATTGGCATGTTCTCATGGAAAAAACTAGAATAATGTCAGTGTTCAGTAATTTATTTTTATCAGGGTATTTCTGCCAACTCAGATAGACTACTGAGTATCCATAAAATGAGCATCCCTAACCACTTACATCCTAGCACAAATATTCTGCATTTCTCTCTATTTTCATGCATGACAACAAAAGTTGGTACAGTATGTTAAATATATTGTGTGTTTGTCTGTTTTCAGTTTCGATGTTGAAAATGGCCCATCTGCCAGCTGCAGCCCTCTGGACCCCCAGGCCTCCCCTGGCTCTGGTCTTGTTCTCCACACCAACTTCCCTGGTCATAATCAGCGTAGAGAGTCCTTCCTCTATCGCTCTGACAGTGAATATGATCTGTCACCTAAGTCCATGTCACGAAACTCCTCCATTGCTTCTGAACTGTAAGTTGAAACACATGCACATAAACATAGCAGACAGCTTCTTGTTGCATCAATATGTAAAATCCTAAGTAAGACAGGCACATACTGAAGACATAGTGTGAGCTGGCATACACATACAGTATTTCTAAGAAGAGACATATTACAGTTTAAATTACCACATTTGACTATTTGCTACCCACAAGTTCTCAAAACACATTTTTTTTCTCACGAGTACTTACTGCTACATCTCAGTCAAGACGATGTTAAAATGTATGCTGAAATTTTAGTGTACAGTGGTCTCTTGTTAATCGCAAGAGTTACATTTAAAGATAATCCGCAAAGTAGTCAGCTTTATTTTTTACAATTATTACAGATTTTTTAAGGCTGCAAAACCCCTCACTACACATGCATTCTGTATTGTAGAGGAGACACGGCACGCTGTGATTGAATAACAATGCTCTACATTCCCTTAGCCAATCAGGACGCAGAACACAATGCGCTGTAAAAAAAAAAAAAAGCATGCAAAATTGCACTAAAAAATATCTGCAAATCTGCAAGGCCATGAAAGGTGAACCACGTTATAGTGAGGGACAACTGTATTATGTTATCCTTCGGCGTAGGCAGATATATAAACACTGTTAACTTCCCTCCTTCAGATGTACATGTTCCCTTTTCATTTAATTGCCACATCATTGACTCACATTTAGCCTATAGTCTCCCCAGTGACTCTTAATTCAGACACTGTCTCAGTTACACTGAGCCATAAACACGGTCACTTGTCTCCTCTTTACAACACTGAACTGTGCATACTACTTTGCATCTCAGATGCCGTTTGTGTCATAAAGCTGAGTCAACACAGCATAGTCAGCCCAATGTAACATTTGATTCATTTTGCTGACAGTAAGTCACCAAAATGCTCCAATACCATACACATACTTTACTGTTAATTTAAGTATTATAACCAACTACAGTAGTGTAGTTGGCGATGTTGAAGTTTTATGCTCAGTGCAAAATGCCCTGCAGGCCCTAAAGCAAAATTTCACTTATTAAACAGATGTCAAACAGACAGATGTTGTACTGTATACCCTTTATACTTTTCAACACTGGCACAAGCATAAAAATAGCTGTAGAGTTTTACATTTGCTACATTAGTGGAATGTTTGTTATTTCATCTGACATAATCATATCTTTTATCCATTTTTCTTGACTATGGACTGTAATTCTGCCATAAAATCAGTCCATCGATTGATTGATAACGACATTAAAAGAAGGAAAGTTGGAAATCAAAATTTCCACATTAATATGAATATTTTCACAGTGATATTAAAATAGTGTTGCAGACAAAACTGTGCAAAGTATACAAGCTAATGCTCCCAAAGATCTCAAAATATTTATTAAAGTACATCACTGCACATACAGCAAGCTCTGCTGCTGCACTCCTGCCCTGCCCCCCAGTGGGTAATCTGGTGATATTGTAGATGCCTAGCGGTGGCGGCATTAAGTACAGTCATTTCTCAGTGACCACGGATGATGACATCATCTTTCATAACATGACAATGATTTGAACCCCACAACAGAGTAATTCAGTATTTTTTCCCATCTTAGGTCACTAAAATAAGTTTCCTTTTAGAACTATACAAGGTTACATCTGAGGCCTCCTGTTTCAGACCAGCAACCTCCCTTCCATACTGCTCCCCCTTTTTAGAGTCCATCTCAGTCAGTTAATTATATATAATGAGGCTGGCTGGGTCATGATAGTCATTACTGTTACTTAACTTATTTCCTTTTGACTATGGGTAAGCTGGCAGCAGGCATGTAGCATGGGGCATTAAGCAACAGTATTTGAACACATTTCTTACTGCATCTGTTATTTTTTCTGTGTGTTTCCAGACATGGTGATGACCTGATCGTAACGCCTTTTGCTCAGGTAAATATTCCACCGTTCTGAATTATTTTTGAATATGGGTGGCCTGATGCTTTAGAATACCCTAACACTGATAACACTAAGCATAGCACTAATATACAAATTGGTTCAGCTCTGATATTCCCACATACCTTTAAGAAAGGCTTTAAAGAAAGCAATCAAACAATGCTTAATGTAGTCCTAAGGAAACTAATGATTGTCTCTCCTACTGTTTGTTTAGGTTCTGGCAAGCCTTCGAAGTGTAAGGAATAACTTTACTGTACTGACCAATGTCCAGTGTGCCTCCAGCAAGTAAGTGTTTCTGATTCAAGTGACTAATTAAATGATCTGCTTGTGAGTTCATTTTTGAAGCGGTTTACAAGCTTGCACACTCCAACAATATTAGGGAAAAATGTATTGTCCAATCTAAAATTCTTATTATTATTATTATTATTATTATTATTATTATTATTATTATTATTATTATTATTATTAACACCTGCCTACTCCTACAAAAGGATTTAGCCTTTTTTTTGACTCATAGAAACTGCAGACCAATCCTGATCTGCAGTTTCATTATTTTACCACAAGGTGGAAGTATTTCACTTTAAACAGGCTGAGTTCTGATGAACACGCTCCCATCTTCCCACCACTGACAGATGAACAACTAAAGTAGTCCAGCAAACATAAGACATCACATGCTCTGATCAGACACAGGCACACAATTTCCATTTGAGCTTTAAAACATTGTAAACAGCCGATTTATTTAATAACTGACTGAAAGCAACTTGGTGGTTCATCATAATTAAATGGTGAATTTATATCCATAATTTTTCTTCTCCCTCTTGAGAAATTAAAGAGTAGCTTCTTTCTGTGTGACAGTACTGTAATTAAAAGACTTCATAAGCTCTATTGTGGTAAAGGAAACACATACTCACATATGATATGCCTCATTGGTATGCATTTAAAGTATTTGTTGTCCCCATTACATTTAATCTCTGTTACTTCAGTGGTTATTGAAAAAAAACTTGTCTCTCAGACTTAACGATACTAAAGCATGGTTTAATCATCTGATATCTGAAATGAGAACTGAACTTAAACTTTACAAAGTATTGCAGCAGTGTAGTGATAATGTGTCATTTAAGACCTCTATTTGTCAGATTTTTTAAAAATGGTTTTAATAATTGTTTCTGTGCATGTTAAAAGTAACACAGGTAACATTTTTTATAGGTTTTTTTTTTCTTATTACAGTGCCCTTCAATTTCTTCCAATATTTTTATCATTGTTGTTTGCAAGGCAAGGCTACTTCCAAGGTTGAGTTTTTCACATCACCACAGGCCAGCTTTACAACAAAAAGAGTCCATATTTTCTAAACATTTAATGAAAGCAGGACAAGTCTACTGTAATTTTTATCATCACACCTCCAAATTTGAGGTGAGACTGTGGATACACTAGAAATGTGTATGTAGGGCACCGTTTCCTCTGCTCTTCACTGTGAGGGCTTATGTGAATGTGTGTCATTTTCTAAGGATGTTAAGAGCTTTCTCCTTTTCCACAAGCTTTATGTATTAACGCTCAGTTTGGTGCATTGAATACCTGGAGTCTGTCTGACCTACATTCACCCACACATAGACAACAGCAAAGATTCAACACATAAGCATGCTGGCATGGACAAAGATACAACAACACACACATATTGAACTAATTTCACACACAAGATTAGTCGAATAATCAATAAGTGCCTGCTAAAAGGAAATTCATTAATACGCTGTCAGGTACTCTCCACAGAGAGAGACTGTTCATTCTCTTGTCACTTTGAGATATTAATGGTCTACGAGAATTAATTTGACTTGCTTCCATGTTTATTTTTTAGTGTCAGGTACATAACATCCACCAATGCAACCCTTTATAGCCTAAACTAGTTTGCAACATGTGTTACGCCTATACATGCACTGCTCAACAAGAAACATGCAACCATAAAGCACACAAACAACAAACTGTAATTTAGTTAGGCGTTTATTGTGACGATAACACACAATTTAGTTTGGCAGTGTGATTCAAGCTGTTGAGATATACAGTATTTGATGAGTGTAGTATATATTTAAAGAGGCAGAGGGAGTTCCAATGTTGAAAGCAGAAAGGACTACATTAAATTACTGAACATACTGTATATGATAGGATGGTATATGCAACATGTGACTATGGAACAACTTCTGCATTCACCTAAATTACTACAGTGTTACTACAAGGTTGTGGAGTCCACTTATTTCTTCTTAACAAGAAGTTGGAGAAGAAACTCTTATATCTGGTCAGAAAATATGAATTTACCAGCCAGCAGCTTAACTTATCATAAAGACTAGAAATGTGAGGAAGGAGCTGGCCTGACCCGAAAATTAACAAAAACAAAAAACACAAAGTTAATATTTTTTAAATGCGTACTTTGACTTCCTAGAGTCTCTGTTGGTTAGCCATGAACATCATGGTAATGACAAGACTCCAGGAGGGTAAACTGACAGGCAGATTTTATAACCTTGGGACAAGTGCTTGCTACTAGTTTCCCTGTTTCCAGCTTTTGTGTTGAAATAAACTATCCAACTGGTGTCACTACCTTAATATTTTTGGCCTTCTAATGTCTTGGTGAGAAAGCAAATATGCATGTTTCCTAAACTTTTAAACTATTCCTTAAAGGTCTGTTGGTATAGAGTCCCACAAAATAGAGAAAGAAGTCATTTAAAAGGGCAGTTCCAGTTACTGATCATATAAACTCGTCCTCGCAAGAAACTATTTTTTGGTAATTTGAGATCACTGTATATATGTACTGTGGCATGGTCTTCCATTTGATGTATCTTTCTTTTTTGCTGTTCTTCCTTCCTTCAGGAGGTCTCCTGCAGCCACGACTCAGCCTCCAATCACCAGAGTTTGTCTCCCAGGTAAGACATTCACACAAATGTCCTGTTACGTGTCTGTCTTTTTATAAAGCTGGTTGAAGAACACATCTTCCTTTTACCTTATCTGATTGATATCTGACTCAAACATTCCTCTGCCATGTCTTCACCTTGTTGTCATTGCTCTCCACTCCTCCTCCTTGTCCTTTTCTCAAAAACTTGTGTACGTGACGACTTTCACTTCTTACGCCATTTGTTTCCAGCTCCAGCATTGTAGTCCAGACTACTTTGTCATCAAGCTCATTAAACTTGTTGAAACACAATTGAATTGGTAGTTCAGAAACAAACACACACACACACACACACACACACACACACAGAGTATGGTCTATTAAACCAGCTCACTCAAAGATAACAACGAACTTCCCTTCGTTCATATTGGGTTTTAGCAGCTCTTTTTCTGTGTGTGTGTCTGTGTCTGTGTGTATGTGTGTGTCTGTCTGTTTGTCTTAGGCTACTTTCAAAGAGACATTTCAGTTAATTACGGACGACTTGTCCAACTGGAGACAAATGCTGTGTGAACAAATGTGAGCTGATTTTTGGGGCATGGTTAAGATTACACTAGTTGTATAAGGTTTCTTACACAAGTGGTCTCCAGGAAATGAATGTAAATCTGTGTCATGTCCTCAAAAGCGATCTTAGTAAACATGTTTGTGCATATGTGTGTATCAGCTCCAGTAAGAGGCAGTACAGTATGTGAGTATGTGTATGCATGCATGCATGCAGACATGCAAATCTGCGTACCATATACACACACTTTTTGTTTTCTTTTCCTTTTTTTAGTGTGATTGTTGGATCTGTGTCTGCTCACTGGCTCAGTCAAGATCATTTGCTGAACCCACATGCACACATACACAGAGAAACTATGAGAGTTGTGCATTTCAACATACTTTGAGTGTGTGTTTGCATGTGTGTGAACAGAGCAGTTCATTCTAAATTCTAGAAAAAATAAATTGACAAAACTAAAATGAACAGAAGTATTAATGATTATTATGTAGCAATATTTAAAATTAATATATGATACATTTTCAAAACAAATATATTGCAAGAAAATAAATTTAATCTCACAGCTCTCTCCATTGTTCAGTCTCTTGATGTGGACTGCAGCAATTGAGAATAAAATGGTGCATTCATCATGACAGAGCAATCTATCTTTCAGTAATCTCAAATTCTTATAGCTGTGTTTACTTTTCAATCAGCGCATGAAAGTACAGCAAGGCATTTCACAGTGACATCAGAGCTCACCTCACAGCCTGCAGCTACACCTTCCTGGCAACTTACACAGACCTCACTGTTAAAACTGCTGTTGAAATGTAAGCCCATGCAAACTGTACCAGTGTTTTAAAGTAATACCTCACGCAGAATCCATCTTTTTAGCTTCAAGCATTCACCTCCTGTAAACTTGAATGGTGGTCATTAAATGATAATAAAGGATACTCACATACTAAGCTATGCACAAAACTGTGTCAGAAACATTATGGTTTTTATTGCAAGGCTATGATTTTGTTTGTAATGAGACATGGATAAAATTAAATACAACAAACATGATGTACCTTGTCAACAGATTTCCAAGAAGAATTTTGCACACAACCATTAAAAATGTGTATAGTATGCATGTTTCTGCTTTTACCAACTTGTTAATCTAAGAAACTAAGTGCTAAAAACTCTCAACATTCTTTCAGAAACCAATGAGGCATCAGAGCTTTAATGTCATATCAGAGAGATCTTCCCACACTCAGTGCAGATAATTGAAAACAGTGTTACCTTCATGTTGTGTAAAGAGAGACAGAGATGAGCAACAGTGAAACTGAGAACCAAACATATTTTACATAGAACCAACATGGTCCTGAAAGGACATCAAAGTAGTAAAAATTAAGCCCCAACCAGTCTAGTCAAGATAACTGTTTTCTTTTCTCATAAAACACAAGTGTTAAAAGTTTTTCTCCCCAGTTAAAACACATTTAGTCATTTTGATCAAAGATACTGTATGTGTCCCTTCCTGTATTCATTAAAAAAGCACACACACGTCAGTGTCATTCCCCTTCTCTTCAGACTGTGGACTATTCATTTGTCAATTTTGAAGACTTATCAAATCTCATACTGTGAATGTATGTTACTTTCACTGCTTTCATTTCATTTATTTATTGCACATTAATTAAGCTGTAAATGTGCAAGTGTTAGCCAACAGGCTAATTTTCAACTGTAGTCGTCTGGCAAGATGTCTCATAACCACATAATGACCATATTATGACCAGATCATTCATCATCCCAAATAATGTATAGTCAACCAGGGTCTAAATTTAGGAAGAAAGGATAAATAAAACATTAAGAAAAAGGCAACTTTTTTATTTTAATGTTTTGGTTTATGTTGCTGAAAAGCAAACAACAACTTATTTGATAGTGTGTGTGTGTGTGTGTGTGTGTGTGTGTGTGTGTGTGTGTGTGTGTGTGTGTGTGTGTGTGTGTGTGTGTGTGTGTGTGTGTGTGTGTGTGAAATGACTATAACCATTACTTAACACAATGATGTGTGTGATCAAGTGTTTCAGTGCATAATGATATTTAAACTTAAGTGTGCGATTTTGCAAATGTGGATGAAAAAGGTGTGTGATTTCAATGACTGTTTATTGTGGCTCATATGCGCCACTGTGAGTTGTGTGTGTGTGTGTGTGTGTGTGTGTGTGTGTGCTGTGGGGAGGTGTTCCTGTGGCTCTGATTGACGTCAGCATGCCTGTATGTGGCTTCTGTTGACTTCCTGTCAAAGCAGATGGACTGAGTTTTCACTTCCTCCTTCAGAACCACAGCTCATCAGGTGCTCTGAGTTAGTGTGTGAGTGCGTGTGTGTGTGTGTGTGTGTGTGTGTGTGTGTGTGTGCTCCATAGCGTGTAATGTGACCTTTCTATGTAAGGGCAAACAAGGTCGTCACTAGATTATGAGTTAAGAGCCACTTTATTCTTTTTGGAAAGGTCACTGAGTTTAAATATTATTGCTTTTAGTGAACAATCCACTCTGTCCTCTGTTTACAAAAATGTCTTGTTTTCTCCTTTTGCGATTTGGGTGTACTTAGTCAAATAAATGTCTGCCAAATTAAACTTAGCTTAGATAAAACTTGGATATTCAATAAATGTACTAAAACGCAAGCTGTAGTATTGGCAGCATGCATTATTCTTACATGCACCTACCTGTATCTGAATACAGCTGTGCAAAGATAACTTTTTATGGGGTTAATACAAGAAGGATCAAACTTATTTACTGTGGCTACTCAATTAGTAGGATTAACCCCTGACATATTAGTCATAATTAAAAAGATAAAACAAAAAGAAATAGTAAGATAAAAACTTAATATAATGATGCAAGGAGACAAAGTACAATTAACAGTCAAACTGACATGACATACTGTAGTAGTTTGAGTCAACACCTGCCCACCACTGAATCTCCCTTCAACTCCTGTGATCCCACTGTTTTCCCATGATCTCAGGCCACATCCCTCTGCCCCTTTGGCAAACTTCCCCTATTCACACATACACCATCGTCACACACATCTACAGCCACATTTTCCTCTGTCTGTCTACCCATATGTCTTAATTTTTCCTTTTCATTTATCTGTCTCTCTCTCACTCTCTTACTCTCTCTCTCTCTCTCTCTCTCTCTCTCTCTCTCTCTCTCTCTCTCTCCCTCTCTCCCTCTCTCTCTCCCTCTCTCTCCCTCTCTCGCTATTGAAGAAGGAGGGGGAGAGCAGGAAGTGTGAGGCAGGAAGAGAAGATCAGATTATTCCTGTTTTGCTGTCTCTAAACTGTTGTAACTTGACGGAAGTCAGGAGGAACTGTGTGTAGATGAGGTGTGTGCGCGTGTGTTGGTGTGTATGAATGTCTGTGTCAGCCCACACGAGAAAAATAGGATGCAGTGAAACAAAGGCCTATTGTCTATGCCCACACACTGCACAAACATGCACATGCTGACACAATGATATAATAGGTAAATACCTACAGTACTGCACATTCACATTACATAGCACACAAGTTAACCTGCTTTACCTTGTTTTTTGCATATTTTGCATATTTCAAATGCCATTCATGAAACTAATTAAATGCATTTATAATGTCATGAAATGTAAGACAGATGCTGAGTGAAATGACTGCTTTACTAATAGAAAATATACCTCAGTTTCCTAGCCTTTATATTATATCATTTAATACTTTATGTATATAGCACATAATACTACACTTTACACTGTTATGGTTCTTGTTGGTTAAAGTGTGGTTCAGTTTGTATATATTGATGACTTATTACAGTATGCAACATGGACCATTATCAGTGTATCAGGTCCCACCCGTAGCATTATTCTATTGAGTGGAAATATATGCAGAAGTACACATGTTGTGTGTGCTCTTTAACTGTATGTTTGCTAGCACCACATGTTCTATCTAGTGTTTCACTGTCACAACATTAAAGCACATAGTTTACACTATAGTGTTGTCTGTTCTATATGTCAAACATATTTCATGCTTCAAAGTGGCCATGGATTTCCCGCCATACTGTAAAATCTGGCACCATGAGTAAGAAATACTGTGGTGCAGATAGATTAGATAAAACTATGGATTAATTAAAACTGAATTATGTCATAGATTACTCAATTGGTAATCTATGACACAATGATTAGGCAATGACTCAAAATGAAATCAATTACATATATTTTAAATTGATTTTTACATAGAGTATAGCTTTCTGTATGAAATCACCTGTAACCTGTAATGTACCGACTGCAAGTTATAAGCCAATAACAGTTTAGTAAGAGATTTGACAGCACGCATGTTTTAGACCTTATTGCCATTTGTTCCTCAGTTTCAAGTGTCTGTCAACAACGTTATTGAATAGAATAATGATGACCATAAAGGAGACTCATTGTTTTTACAAACGATCATTGCGTCACAATCACAAACAGGTTAGTGAGGTCTGTTTGCACATGTGCTGAAAATTTCCACTCACACAGTGACAGAAAACCACTGACCCAAAGCAGATGTTTTGTGTGATGGTGTCACAACAGAGCCAGGAAATATTATGTCCAATTTCTATGGTATTTAGCTGTGAGAACCTCACGAAGGTATGACCTGTCTTCCTGGTCCAGCTGTCCTTTGTGGTGAAATGCTGTCATACAGGATATATGCGAGGCAAAGGGCTCTTGAACTCTTCCGACCTTGTTCACATACACACTGAGTATATACGCATGTGTTCGGCTGCCCAGTAGTGTGGAAAGGTGTCAACGAGTTGGCTTTTTAAATCCCATTGTGCCTTTCCATTGTGTATGTGTTTTCGTATGAGGCCACAAGGCCCCCATGACATTTTCCCGAAAAAAAAGCTATACGTGTTATTTCAAAGCTAGGAGCTGGTGTTTAGTCAACACTAAACAATAAGTGTGCAATAACTGTATAGGTGAAAAGTGTTTGGACAATGTGGAACTGTTATGCAATAGGGTAAAAAAACACTGAACATACATTTGTTGTATACTGTATGCTGTGTATGGTATATGTATGGCACATATAAAGTAAAGGCTTATGCAGTGATTTTTCCAGCATGTTTTCTGTGCTTCCGTCCAACCAGGAAATTCTTAGTGAGCTAGCTGCGTCTTAGGTAAAAACTTGGTATAAAACACAATAAAAATAGCCCCACTGCTATATTTAGCAATCTATTTGCAACTTTTTTCCTTTAGAAGATTATAACACAGGCATACTACGAATTAATACAGTCTTGAAAATCATTTAAGGTTTCCAATTTTGGCTTCAAATTAAATCTGTCCTCAAGTTTAGAGTTGAATCCACTAGAAAAGGGATAATTAGAATGGTTATCCATCTTTTATTCTCTGGTTTTCTTAATCAGTCAAACCACATCAGAAAATAAAACAAACTGTTTTTCACAAGCTGCAAGCCTAGTCTAATGAATTTTGGCTTTTGAAGTGCACCCAACCGAATTTTACCCTCAGACCTCAGCTTTGAAGGTAGGTCAAGGAAAAAGTTAAATCAAGTGAAAAAATCCACACCTTTTTTTTGGTTCTTGACCACAGTTAGAAACAAGAAAATAATCTTTACTACATTATTTTATCATCGCATGGAAACATGTATAAAAATTGTTTTATCTAAGCTCCTTTCTGTGCCAGCAGGGTTTCACAGAACAGGCCAAAGGGCAATGGATGAAGAGTGTTTCATCAATCTCTTTATGAGTGTGATTTAGTACAGGCCACAGACAACCCTGCACTCCCTGTACCTAACAGGGAGCTGGTCCGTGCAGGAATGCACGAGAGGAGGACAAGAGAGGCAGGAGAGGAGGAGGGATGAAAGGAAGAGATGAGGAGTGATGAGGTGAGAGGGCAGGAGAGATAAAGGTTGTCTTCAGAGGAGAGGAAGAATAAGCAAGTGAAGATGCTGGATAATACAGTGAAAACAGGAAAGAGGGCTAGAGATGAGGAGTTGTGGCAAAACAAACAAACAAACAAAACATCTTGAACAGAGAAACAGAAAACCAAAACTACAATATAGAGCTGTTGTAAGTGCACATTTTGTGTGTTTTCCTGGTAGAAAGCACTGCTTTAAAGGCTATTGGTTTCTGATTAGTACATTTAAGATGATGTCTAAAAAGGTAGACTTGTTAAGTGTATGCATATCTAGGCATTTTCATTTTTCACTGAATTGATTATGGTCTTGTCTATATAATGACCTCAACCCATGTGCTGTTCCTCTGCTAGTTGTGGGTGTTTTGATCTTGATTGAGGAGCTTGTACATGACAGAGCTGCCATAGGGCACTGCAATCTTCAGAGACAGATCAGACCCAATGCCAGCCTTTCTCTTGGATTTTATTTATTGCTTTTTGGGACCACATGTTTAAATTATTCATATGTGTGCTGGAGACTACTGCTGCTGTGTGGCTCTTTGTGGTGGATTTTACCGTAATGAATCCGTTTGATCTATGTTCAACATCATGGGTTACTTAGTCTGAATACCTGAGCCTGTGTTGAATTGGTTTGATTGTGTGAGCGTGGCTCAGCTTTTATGGTACCGCTTTAGCCTCATTTCATTTGTTAGGCTTGTTCAAGTCAGGTGTTTGACAGTAAGCCCTGCTTTTTCTGAGCTTACTGTATGGAACAGACCTCTGATGAAGCAGATGGATTACCTACTAAATAACGCTTAATATAGTGCTGATGATGCTAGCTTTACTAATAAATCTGTGTTGTATTTCCTTTAAAAATCACCTATACTTGTAATAACCGCACTGGTGAAATATGTTGTTACTCAACATACAAATACTTAAATACAGTTAGGATGTTCTACAATGCCAATGAGCATAGCAAATAAAGTGGCCTTTACAGCATACATATGTTAAAAGGTATATGAGGAGCTGGCAAAGTGAGAAGGTGCTGTAGCTTTCATCATAACTCAAGCCACAGTCCCACACCATTTTTTTTTTAAACAGAAGTATTAACTCTCAGGGAGTCATGATGCTCATTTTGCATGGTGGCAGTTGTGTTTTGTTGTGCTCTATGAACACTTCCTTCAACGTTAAGCATAATACGAAAAACATGGGTTTTCAATCAGTAGATTACATCACAATTGATCCATCCAAGCAGCATTCTTTCTTAAGTGACTATGTGCTCTCTGTCTGTGGTTTCTGTTCTTTGTCAAAACATACGCACATGGCCACTCATGTCCCTCCCCATCATGACGGTGTACTTCAGGAAATATGTGCATCACTACAGAAATGGCATTCCATAGCCTTATGCAATACTGCATGTACAGATTACAACACTCACACAAAAACACACAAACACAGACTCAGAAAGAGAGAGCAGGCATTTATTTACCAGGATCTCATAATAGGTTGTCATCTGACACACTCAGCTCTAGTAGCAATGACTCTTCCACAGTGATGTACCTGTCTGGGTCTTCTCACTGACGCAGCTCCCCAACTCTAAATACAGACGAATAACTGCCAGGGTAACCAGAGCATCCATGTGTGCATGAATCCACACATGATGCATACATCACCAGGACAGTTTACTGGTGCCAGCAGATGTTACTGTCGGCAGATAAAGTCTTAACTATCTAGTCTATGTAATTTAGACAAACTATATTTGATTGGTTGCTGCTCAAGATCAATGCATGTCAAAAAATAGTCAGCAGGACTACCTTTTATAGGGCCAGTCTTGAGTCTTAGAATGTCCTATAAATGCTGTGTTTTGCTGCTCATATAATACTTATTGAGATAATCTTATATTTTTGTTATATTATGGGTGTTTGTCGAATGCGTCACATGTATTAACAAGAATTTAATGTGAAACAAATCAGGTTGCTTTGCTGGAAATTGGCTTTAGCATCTATCACTTCAAAATATTAAGTCACTGTGGGACTTGTATTTGGTGGTCATCTAAAAGCTATTTACTGACTACATTTTCTAGTTTAGAATTGACAGTTTACTATTACTGTCACTTGTGCTCTAGTGTGTCAAATCAGAAACTATGACACCTATATTCCCTTGGAGCTTCAAACCATCGTTGGATGGTGAGGTAATGCTGGAACAGAGCCGGCCTCGTGGTCTTAATATGGCATTAGTTCAGTAAGGGATATGATGGCAGGGCTGGCATGTCTAAATGTCACAGATACAGTATCTGCCAACCTATCATTCTCTCTCTCACCTCACACTCTGCTCAGCACGTCTACAAAATGCCAACATGAACAGTTGCTATAGCAGCAACACCCTCCTTTTCCCTCCAACTCCTTGCTCTGTTCCGGTTGAAGCTTGCTCAACCTCCATAACCCCCCTTTGTCTCCCTCTCTCCTTATTTTTTCTCCTCCCATTTATCCAGGTGTCCAAGTATTGAGAAGTTCATATTCCTGGCCCTGTTTCCCTCCATGTTGGTAGCTAATAGTTCTCAGTATTTTTGGTGTCTGGGTGTCTAGTATTACCTGTCCTCTTTACTACTTCCCGCTCCTGGCTGCTTAAATTGCCTCAGTGGGGCTACCGGTAGACTAACAGAGCAGTCTGGCTACTATGCAGACCTCAAAATTTGACATTATACAAGAGTGCTGCAATGCTCACTTGTGTTGTGTGTGGATTTTAAGGCCAAATTATTAAGAAACAATTAGATTCTATCATACTAACAAAGCTACTGGATGTTGTAAACATTCCTCATTTCTAAACCCTTAACTGCTTCATGTATCCAAGCAGAGTTGTCCGGTTGCCGGGCAGGGTTAAGGAGGGGAACCCTTAGAAAAACAACTTATGTGATGGTGAGAGGGTTTGGATTTCTCTTACGGGAACTGTTTAGACAGTTGACAAGAAAGATTGAGATATCTGTGGAATAATTCCCTCTCTGATTTACTGCAGCTGCTCTTTGCAAGGTAAATAAGCAAGCTGTAGATGTATATGCCAGGCACTGTGTTTTGTTTGTCCCTGCCTAACTGACTATGTGAAAGGTCATGGTGGAGGCCTATGCTGGCACCATGTGCAGATTGTATGAGTGTTGTTATTAGATATGGGTAAATATAGAAAAGAAGTCAATGAGTTGTTCTTTTTGCTTTTGTTATGTGACATCTCATAGGTATTTTGTTACACATCCTGGTGGAAAATATAGGACAAATAGCTCCTATCATTACCCAGCATGAACTGTGTATGT
>JANJYP010123514.1:0-13375 GCA_024605115.1 Rastrelliger brachysoma | reverse complement strand
TAGCATAGTACATCCCGCTCACCATCTCCACCGTTACGAAAGCAGGCGTTGAGGAATAGGAGATGACGTAGATTACGTAGCGCAGCCCCACTAGCTCACAACATTCTGAGAACTAAGTCAGCTAAAAATATCTTTTTCATATTAATTATCTAGGCATTTCATTATTTAGGGCGAATCATGGAATGCTGTGTTCACAAACCAGCACGATAGTCAAGCTAGCTAACGTTAGTAACATTAGCTACGTTTGCTGCTTGCAGAATTGTCTGGACTTAAATTATGAGTTTTATTATCAAAAGCGAATACAATTCAGAGATGTTCCATTGTGGCAGTGTTAAATACGTTTGAATAAATCAGCAAAGCTCCCCAAGATTTTGTGTGTTTTAGTCTGGTGTTACAGTTCAACGAGTGACCGTGCTAAGTGGTGACCCATCATGAGTTGGGGGACTAGGGTCCGCGTTTCAGAAATTTAAGGAGGGTGAATGCTTCATGTAAGCAACGTTTAATGTGCATAATATACGAGAAAAGTGAACATCCCATCTAAAATACTCTGTCACCACGACAACTGCACCTATTAACACGGTCACTGCTTCAACCGAAACACCCACAACGTCTGTACGTCAGGTCGCTGTTTGTTTGGAATTTAGAACGTACTCTGAGGGGCGGGACCAGCCGCGGCCATCGAGTATCCTGATTGGTCAGCTAAGCTTGTCATCAGAAATTCCGGATGTCTACTGTGGTAAGAGGAAAATTTGTTTTTCTGCTTCTCATTCCTGACAGCTTGTCTGCAACCCGGGGCTGCCGATGAAAGTCAATGTAGCAAATTAGGTACACCACGCGACGTTTCAACGGTACACAAATCGTAAGTTTTATTATTTGTCTCACCTGTATTATAGTTTAAGTTGACCACGATTGCTTGCGTGCTCAGTGTTAAGCCGAGGCCATGAAATTGATCTGTGTGTCGCTCGCTAGCAGGTTAGCCGCATAACTACAGTGAAATTTAGTGAGTTGTATCAGAATTGACAGTTGAATATTGTCAGGATGGAAAAGTAACTTTCCAATAACGGCAACAAGCAAACATTGGCTTTGTCGACAACGGTGACTAATTATTAATCAAACATTAGCTCGTAAGCTTTGGCAGTCCAAGAACACTTACTTTTTTCTTCTCCACGTATAAGCGATTGGCCTTAATCTGTCGTGTAGTATCAACTATGCTGCTGGTAAATTCAAGAGTTTGCTCTCTTGTCTTGTCGTTCTCCTCTTTAAGTTTTGCTCTGTAATCATGTGACCAGACGACTGGACCAGTATCAGTACTGCTATTCATGAGAGTCTCAAGATGCATGCTGTCTAAAGGTTTTACAAGACATTTCCATAGTTTTGTGAATCTTAAATGTTTTTTGCCATCATTTTTACTCCTGTCCATATTGACCACTAGATTATCCATGCATAATGCACTTCAACTGTAAGTGATGTGCAAAAATATGTTTGAATGTTTATCCGAAGCTAAAATTATGCTTCAGCTGTCCAAATAAGTCAAGTAGATATCTTTAACCATTACAGTCTTTTTAATACCAAAGTCCCTGTTTTTGTTATTAACCTTCCACTGCATCTCAACAGGGAGACACTTACTTAGGAAACACAACGTAGGAATTTGATGCTAAAAAAGGCTGTGTCAGATATCCGCTTCATATGACTAATTCAGATGGTTGAAGCCTCGTATAAGCTAAAAGCAAGTTTTTAAAATGCATTTTTGCACAAAATGACTATTTGGATACACTATGGACTTTGGCCTTCATCACTTACACTGAAGGCACATTTGAAGTGGATCTTTGAATTGCCAGTATGAACAGGAGGAACAATTATACCAAGGAATGTCAAACTTATACGGTCTTATTTGTAATTTCTTCAGTGACTGGGATGGTATCATGGAGAGAGACAATCATCAAGAAGACAAGGCACAGGGAGTGAAGATTTGTGACCCACCCTCAGAGAGTAATCCACCTGGTAAATAAATAATGACAAGTTGAAGTGATGAATATCGTTCATTAAAGCTGCAGTAATTCTTCAGCTTGCCTGTCTTCATTTTCATAATTTGTTTAATGATCTAATTTTGTTTTCAGCATACACCTTGGCGACTTCTCTCTCTCTCTTGGGAAATCACATGTTTCCTGATCAGGTGGAGAGAAACAACAGTGGCACTGCAAACAAAGAGGAGACTGTAGATTCATTCATCTCAGACATCACAGCAGAGGAACCTAGTGTGAATGCAGTGCCCCATTCTTACCAGGTAACAACGGTAGACAATGAGGAGACAGGAAACCCTGAGTGTCAGAACAGCACACCCACCCAGCCAGCTCAAGGTGGAACCGGGGATGCTGCGGACAACGACCAGAATGACTCTGGGGAGTTTGTAGTTACAATGCTGGCCAAGGCCAAACTCGAGGAACAGGGTTTAGGTGTGAAGGGGAGGTCATCTCCTTTGTTAGAGGCAGGCACCCAGGAATCCCCTTCATTTATGTCTCACCGTGAAGAGGATGTGACAGCTGACAGCTGGCGGCAGCACAGGAAGCATGTTTTTGTGCTAAGTGAAGCAGGCAAGCCCATCTATTCTCGGTACGGCAGTGAAGAGGCTCTCTCATCTACAATGGGAGTCATGATGGCACTGGTGTCTTTTGTTCAAAGTGGAGATAATATCATCCGCTCAGTCTATTCAGGTGAGAATAGGAATCATTCAAGATGCATATCTGACAGATTTTAGATTCATTACTGTGAATGTCACAGGTGATCTGTCCTTTTCAGTTCACATGTGAGAGGAGGGCTGTGTGTGAAATCACTCCATTGTTTATTCATTCACTTCCACTTTATATATATGTAGACACTATTTATTCATTGTTCTGTAGTGTGAATTTTTGAGTGCAAGAATGTACACACTTTTTGGAATTTGATCACTGATCAAATCATTACAGCAAATACAGCATTATAGAGAGAGTCAGTAGTGATCTGAGGCACAGCCCTAGTGCAGAAATTTTTCAAAGGATGGTGGAAAGCTGTGACCACAGTGGCATGCCAAATACTAATAGATCATGAAAATGTCTCCATCACAAAGATATCTTAATTAGCAGTATTTTTAGACATTTACTTGTCTTTATTTGATTCAACGTTTTGTTGGGAAATGTCCTCTACATCTAGGCTCATGTCCACAATGTTTAAAGTAAAAGTTTTGATTTTGATTGTTTCTGAATATTCACTTTCTCTTTAAGTATGATGTGTAACATTTACTGTCTTTTTTTTAAAAATGTGTTTCCATCAGAGGAGCACACTGTGGTGTTCTTACAGAAAGGGCCCCTCGTGTTGGTGTGCGTCTCTAGCAGTCGTCAGTCTGAACAGCAGCTACGTGGAGAGCTACTCTACGTGTACTATCAGATCATCAGTATGCTTACCCAGGCCAGCATATCTCGCATCTTTGAACACAAGAAAAACTACGATCTGAGGAGACTACTGGCAGGTTCGGAAAAGATTCTGGATGGCCTTCTAAACTTGGTGGATTCGGACCCCAGCTTCCTGCTAGCTGCAGTGCACTGCTTGCCCCTAGCTTCTTCTCTCAGGGACTCTCTCAGCCAGATCCTGCAGAAAGCAATCACGCCCAACCTGGTTTTCTCCATCCTCATCGCCAAGAACCAGCTACTCACCATTGTCCAAGAAAAAAACGTCATCGAGGACAGTAGGCTGGAGCCCGCTGACGTCCACCTCCTGCTCAACCTCATCGGAGCCTCATCTGCCTTTCAGGCCGGGGAGATCTGGACTCCCATCTGCCTCCCCCTCTTTAATCCTGACTGTTACTTTTATGCATACATCTCCTACCTGGACCCTCCAGAATGCACTGTTTGTTTGCTGCTGCTCTCAACAGACAAGGAAGCTTTTTATGCTGTGGCTGAGTGCAAGAGGAAGATAGAGGAAGCCATGGTAGCTCAAAACTCCCTGAGCCTTATTGCTAAAGCCCAGTCATACAGTGTGAGCCAGGTGGGCGTCTCAGACCTCAGACACTTCATGTACAAGCCCTTTGATGTGCCAGACAACTACCGCCAGCTAACTCAATTCACCAGGTTTGTGTGTTGCCATTGTATTTGCAACTGCAGGAAGACTATGTGGGTCTAAACTGTCTAAATGTAATTTTATAAATGTGAATGTGGTGTAGCTCATTGCATAGAATTTAAAGGAAAAAAAATATTTTGAAGACTTTTGCACAAAATAAATACCCTGTATAGAAGAGAGCATAAAGCTGATTTACTTATAAGAAATAATGTAGGTTAGTATGGTTGATGTATTTACAATTTATAATATTATTCATTTCATTGAGTAACTCAGAAGGTCAGTGTTTCTTAAATAGACGTACCCATTACAAAGGCACCGAAAAATAAAAATGGGAAGACATTTAAACTATTTTTCACTAATCCTTCAATTAACTTCACTGATCTCTTAAAAAAGATTTATACAATATAGCACTGCTCAGAATAATGCAGCAAAAAACAAGAAATTTCCCTTAAAATGATGTTTGAATCACCCTCTTCTTAGGTTCTGTTCAATTTTGTATCCTCACTATTGTTAAAAAAGCCCCTCCATTGTTTCTCTGCATAGCACTGCTTTTTTTTTTTAAAGTAAAAAGTCTTCTTTTGTGTCTAACCCTGACGTCCAATTTGTCACTGCATGTAGCCCAGAAATGGAGGCCCCATATAGCAGTGGAGAGGAGAAAATGAGACTGCTGGATCTCTATCGCTATATGCACAGCCGCATCCACAGCACCTCACGACCCCTCAAGCTTATCTACCATGTTGCTGAGAGGGAAACTCTGCTAGCCTGGGTATGTATCTGTGTTCAAGGTTGTTATAATGTGAATCTTCTGAGCCCGGTTTTTGTGTGTACTGTTTTACTGTACGCTCACCTATTTAAAGAATAGGCATATTAACATATAAACTAACCCATGTTTACATGTAGCTAAAGATATCAGGTTACACATGTAAATGGGTCAGTGCATTTGTATGCACTATGGTAACCTGGTGTACATATTTATTTTGGAACATTGTCTTAACTAGTGACACACTTTGCTTTTTTTCTGTATTTCCATCTTTGAGAGGACCAATTTCAGTTGAAAACCAGCATTTTGAGGAAATTTTGGCCAGCCCTCACAACCTCAAAGGGAAATTTTAGGGTTAATACTTGATTTCAAGGTTAGAATTAAGTATAAAGTTAGGTTTCGGCAATTAGTTGTGATAGTTAAAGTAGGACGCATTATGTCTCACAAGGATATCAAGACAAACATGCATGTACAGTACACATATCTGAATATTCTTAATAATCAAATGTTCTTTGAGTTTGTTTAAGTTTAAGCTGGACTTTTCAGTACATGTGACATGTACTGAAAAGTCATTAAATGTAATGGTCCCTACTTTCAATAGATAGATATTTTCTTATTGTCCTTATGGAAAATTGTTCTGCACCATACAGCACATCTGATTCATTTACTTGACAAAGAGAGAAAAGACAGTCAGACAAGATACCAATTTTTCCTCCACATCCCACCCACCCCCACACCACACTAAATAGAAAACATAAACCCTACTACACTTTATAGATAAAATGGTAAAGTGCAGTTGTGCATACCCTGACAGTCCAGTGAGAGGTAAAGTGTATAGTGCTCACTAAGTCCTGTCCCACTTCCACCTTTTCATTTCTTCCACCTGCTCCACTGCTATTTTCCCCATGTGAAGTCTTTGTCATGCATGTGTACTTGTACAAAGCTGATTAGAAGTCTGGTTAACCATTCACATGGCCAAGAACCATGAGTTCTCTAGGACAGTAGTTTTCAAAGTCTGAGACTGTGGGCCTCATTTCAGACAAAAACTGGAAAAAGCCCCTTTGGTTTGCTTGCTTTGTTTTACTCAATTCCTGCATGCCTATGGGATCATAATTATGTTATTTGATCCCATAATCATGCAACAGATGAGCCAAGATGGCTTGATATTGCTGTTTTACTTCAGACTACACCAAGTACATGAACATGTCTGAAGGTACTTATTAGTTTTTTCCCCGGGAAAGTGAGAAAAATCCCCCCCCCCCAAAACTGCTGTATCTCTGAACTGTCTCTTTAATCAAATCACATGTATATAGACTATTCTATGTGATCTCCTTTTTATAACTAGTGTAATATTTTTTTACTTACATTCATTGAGCCTCCCCCTTAAACTATTTGGAGCCACACTTCAAACTTTGACAACCTTTGCTCTAGGAGAAATCTAGTTTGGGAAAAAGCTTACGTGAATCATCTGGATCAAGCTGGCTGTAAACTATTTATTTAGGAACAAGTGAATAACCAGTTGTCATTTTTCTCTATGCTGTAGGTCACGAGTAAATTTGAGCTGTACACCTGCTTCAGTCCTCTGGTGACAAAGGCCTGCGCCATCACTGCTATCACTAAGCTTCTGAGATGGATCAAAAAGGAGGAGGACCGCCTCTTCATCAGATACCCCCCAAAGTATTCAACCACCCCGAACCCCAGCAAGAGCTCTCGAAGTGGAAAATCTGACCAGCAGGACTCCACAGATAACGGCTTCTTATCTCTTCTATAAGACTTTCTTAGTGCTACTTTAGTGACTCTGCCTCATTCAACAATAGTTTGTACACTGGTTCCAAAATATTTTTGAATCCTCTTTTGACACTTTGTTGGACTGGACAGACATTGACTACTGGAATCAAACACTACATTTTACACTATTTAAGAGATCTCTTTGAAACTAGTATTATTTCTTTACCTTTAAGAAAGCATGTCATTGCATCACTGCTTTCGACCAGAAACAGTCAGGGCAAAAAAACAGCGTTACGAAATAGTACGTTTTAAATTGAACTGTGGTAGAATATAATTGCAATGATATTTAAATGTTTTTATATTGTTTTATTACTGCAACAAGACAGACATTTTCCTCACGGACAGTGAATGTATCACAACACAGACAGTTCTAACTATACATGGTGTCTTTATTGTGTGAGTTAGCGGAGACAAGTAGAAATATGAACTAAAAGCTACCTTGCTCTGACTAGTTTTCAAAGGTTTTTTTTTTGGTTTTTTTCCATCACACAAAAAACATCCCAAAATGTTATAAAACAGGATATGCAAGAAGTGAGTGTGGTGTGATTTTGGGTGCAACATAAACTAGATAAACAACAATTGGAACCGACATGGATGAGCTATCATGTCGCAGAGAGCAAAAGAGCAGATAGATTTTCATTTTAATTTGATGTTATTTGCCTCTGCTGTTGAGTGATGATCTTGAGATGGAAATTCTCAGCCCCCCATGAATTTGGTTGCACCTCCCTGTGAAAGACCTTGAGCACTTCTTTTTTTTTTTTTTTTTTACATGTGTTTCAACTCAAATGAAAATGGTCAGGTTTCATTTTTCTAACATCTTATGCAGATAACAAGTAGGAAATTCCAGCCTGATACACCTGATCACTTCACCATTGTCACCGTTAGTGTTTCATTGATAGCAGTCGAACCTTATGAGTCTCACATGCTATTTTTCTGCAGACACTTGTAGTACAGTTGTTCCTTGACTCTTGATGAGTTCAGGTGACTTATTTTTTTTGGAGAATAGTTTTGTAAAGATGGTCTATAAACAGTAGCCACCTCCTTGTGTTCTCTGAGGAATTTCCTGTTGATTTAAGTCTTAAGAGTATGTCTATGTATTATGAAATAAATCCCAGGTTGCACAAAGACAAAGTTGTCCTAATTAAGTGGAATTTTCTTTTAATTAAATGTAGAAAAAATTACATTTGATACTTTTATTTTATGGTTCATTTCTTGAATGATTTTATGAGTATCCTGGAAATAATCACGCAATTTGAAACTAATTATTGGACAAATAGAAAAAATCGGTTAACTTTCTATTCATTTCAGTTAATTGCTAATATAACCCAAAAAGTCTTTCAGTGAGTACACAGCTGGTAGCTGAGCACGCAAAAGTGGGAAATTTGTCTACAGGCAAGCACTCAGTTCAACAAATATGAGGAAGCAATTTTCCAATAATGAATAAGTAATGAATGAGTATTTAGCAGGGTTTAGACAGAGCTATTCCTTCAGTGCCATATCACATACTGTCCAAGAAACATCTGAGAAAACGACAAGATGTTAAAGGACAGGTCAGTTTTTCAAGTTTGTGTTAAAACAACAGCTAGATGCCCAAATGCACATTGAAACTAAAAAAGCAGTAGCAGTTAACTGTATGACTACCTTTCCATTGACAATCTTGCAGACCATTTATAACCTGATAACCTGAACAAGCCTGCACTTGAAGATACTGAAAGAAACATGGATAAATTTGAACTTCATACCATCCTGTTATAAAATCTGCCTGCACTTTCTATTTTGAAACAATACCTCAACAAATGGGAGATGCTAGTTTGATACTGATCAGACTGATGTGAAAAAAAATGACAGACAGTTGCAGTTGTTTCAAACAGCATTTATTCTTGTGTGAGAAAATATTGCCTCAGGCAGATTATAGATCTTGCCGTACAATTCAAATAACAAGATTGGAAAAAATCACCTGTGCCACCTAAGAAAGAAAAGCCTCCAGTGGGCGAGCGAGGTCACTGCAGTCTACAGAGTGCTCAGGTCTCATGCCGCTTCGCTTGTAGAGAATATGTTCTGAGATGTTGGTGAAGACCATCACTATTACAAAGAGCTACTTAGCATCATACATAAACCTTTTCAATATTTACTTTTTTTAAATAACACTCTCAACTGCCACAAATTATAAATTAAAATCTAAATTTGATTTTTGCATTCCTTAAATTACATGTAAGCCAATATAAACATAGATTTACATATTTACATAACTATACACATGCACCTTTACTACATTGAGCTTGTATACACATACACACACACACACACATTTTTGCCACTCATATGGCTCCAGAAGTTTTTTTCCTCCCAAAAAACAGACCGATTGTGCTTTTCAAGTCATTTCAGCCAGATTTGCAAACAATCTGCAAGTTCCTCAGTGAGTGAGTGATCGCAGTAGACTTTGTCATAACCACATAAATAACCAGGTTCACTGCTGCAGTGGTTTCACATCTTACTAACCAAGTAGCTGCACTGGGTACTTTGACATTCTAGTATCAATACAGTTTCACAATATGGAAAAATAAGTAAACACCTCTGAAGTCCCACCTACAACACATCATAACTGGACTAAAAAATATTAAGAATGTTTGCATTGGCAGCCTTGTGACACAAACTTTGCAGCATTTCTCTTAATTTCAAATTGTTTTAATACTTACTTCAATAATTAATTCAAGCCATTTCATGAAAATACACAACTTGATGCTGTGTAGGTAAGGTCTTTAGTTATAAGTTTGTTTCTTTGTAGATATTTTTTGAAAACTACCCCCCCCCCCTTTTTTTTTCTTTTCTTTTTTTTTTTTTACCAATTTCAAAGGCTAGAATTTATGTTTTTGTCTGTAGCTGTCCAAATCAATCCTTAAGAGTCCAGGTATAAAGTCAATGTTAAGTGAGACTTCCACACTTCATTAAACACACAGTGACAATTCAATGGCAAACACAATCTAAATATGTTTTGAATCAAGACGATCCCTTTGACAATTAAATATTTACACTTCTCTCATTTAAGGTCTTGACTCACTTTGGCCTAAAATAAAAACTTTATATGAACACATAGCAATAGTGGTTGTGTAAAACCTTTTTAAAAAATCTCATGAATATATATATATATATATTTATATATATGTGCAGATTCATCTACGAAAAAGCGCTTTTTCTTCTCACTCCATTGAAAACCAACAGTTTTATGCAGAAAACCTTCAATTTAATTTCCACCTTTTTAAGAGTATCGTTGAAGCTTCTGTACATATAACCAGGCAGACTGTTAAAGATGATAAAAATGGGAAACTAAAATTCATATAAAATTGGAGGGAGTGAAGTTGAGATTTCCTCTCACGTGGTTTAAATGTACCATGGCCCGGTCATATGCAGTGTGTACGGACTTGCGGACACTGGGTTTCTTTCCTTCCATTAAACGTAGCTTGTCTACAGTATCATCCATCCCCATCGGCAGCAGTTTGTTTTGAGGGAGCCATTGCCTGAAAACCAAGAGGGACAGTTTACAGAACATGACTTCTCCTGACCATGTTAAAATTCAGTACGAAGTTCATCTCTGTCTGGATCTTACCAAGTTCTTTTGGTGTCAAAGAACAGCACTAAGAAGAGCTTATCGCCAGCTTCCGCTTGTCTCCACTCGCCCAGTTTGAGCACCTCCACAGGAGGCACTGGGATGGGGATGCCGTTGTGAAGAAGTCCTTCCTGGGGCATGTCTGGGTCAACAATCTGTAACAATGGATCATGTCAGTCACAGAGAACTGAACAATTAATTCTTTCAGTACTTCTTTATGCCAACTCTGGCACTTGGCACCAAGCTGAAGAAAGTTTCAGTGCACACAGTATGAAGTGGAAGATCAAATACTTCTCACCATTGCTGGGTACGATGGATATCCTCTGCATTTGGCCCAGACTAGGTCCAGAGGTGCAAGCTCCCTCTCACTATCTAAAGACAGAAGTGTAGACTTTCCTGTGAACAGGATATTCCAATATATCCAATTAATCCAATTTGTATTTTTGACAGCTCTTGAGCCCAAACTGAGAATTTACGGGATTATACTGGTCATGAAAGTGGGAAACTTTAAATTTTTTGTTAGCAAACTTTTACAGTTTGCATCAAATAAACATACAGAAACACATTTCAGTATGTTTTGATTGCCCTCTCATGATACACACCAGGCCCAGAGATGTCTCCATTCTCATTTCCAGGGACTTTAGCCAGTGCAGGTTTGCCCCGACTACGTTTGGGTGGGGAGACACTACAGCTGTAAGAGAAAAAAAACAGACAGGAGAGAAAGGTGATTTTTAAGTTAATGCCAGTCCTACAATTCAAAACCAAATACGGTAGTTCTAAGATAATGTATTTATTATTCCATACTCACTTTAGTTTTTGGTCATCATCCTGGTCTGCAGAGGTGTGCTTTCCATTTGTCAGGCCTAGAAAAAACAAAATAAAAAAATAAATCTAAGTGGCTAATTCTCTGAATCGCAGAAATCTATGTCTTTAATATATCAACCTATTTTTTCCTTACCTCCTTCTCTGGGTGGTGGAGGGAGTTTATCAGCTTCACTTTCTGAACTGTGGCCCCTGGACCTCAGGTGATGCGAGGAAGGAGAAGGGGGTGTAGGGGAGGAGTTTGGAGTCAGAGGTAAGGTGGTGATGTTGGTGATACTGGGCGAGTTGGGGCTGGCAGGAGTGCTATCCAAGCCGTTGGTGGCTTTTCCATTCTGTCGTGGGGGAGATTTGTTATTTGTGACTCTCGCCCCATTTTTTGCTTTTTTGAATAGCACAGATGTACGACGGCCGACTCCAATCAACGGCTGTGTTGGCGGTGTCCCCAGAGGTGTGACCTCATGAACAGCCTCTGCTTGCAAAGATGGTGTCTCACCAACTTCAGCCTCATCTTCACCTTGGGTTTTACTGCTGCTGCGGGATGATCTCTGACGCTTGTAGGAGCGCCCGGGTGACCTTCGTCCTCCAGGTATGATGCCCAGGACAGGAGGTTCGAGTGGGGCATCTCCTGGCAGTGGTGATGACACTGGGCATGTAAGTTCTAACACAGGCGGAGAGTCATCTGGGTTAAAGAAAAAATTATGTTGACTTTATTCGATAATATCATAAGCAAAACTGCATGCAAATAATTTAGAGTAAAATTTTTTTTACCTGCCCCAGAGTTGGACACTGTTGTCAAAAGTCCATTATCCACAACATTTGTCTTCTGCTTTTTCTTTTTCCTCTCTTCTTCTTCCTCATCCTCCTCCTCCTCTTCTTCCTCTCCTTCGTCATCCTTGTCCTTACCATTCACAGACTGAGCGTTTTGTTGCTGCTGGTTCATCTTTTGTCTGAGAGTGTTGATCTCTCTGCGCAGTAACCTAATACGTTTGGTTCGGCCACCACTGGAACGCATTGATGTAACCATGTCCAGTTTATCCAGTAAAACCTTAAGCTGCTCGTCTGTGGTCAAGTGAAGCCTGTTGTCTGGGTCCAAGAGAGAGTCAACTGCAGAGATTATAAAAAGAAAAACAAATGGAGGACGTAGGGGTAAGAGAATAAATGTTGCATGTGGGTTATACTCATGAGGAAATAGATCATTCTGACTGTCTTAAGGAAGAACCTTCCTGACTCACCATCATCCCACGTACAGTGGTAGAAGCCATGTTTGTTTGGAGACTCTGGGAGGTGCATGCCGGTGCTGGGGTCCAGGCCGATGCTCTGAGACTGTCTGTGGGCGTGGCGGATGATGGCCCCACCCACCTCCCGCAGTTGTAAGGCTGCTCTGTGGAACATGGTGTCCTTGGAGTTGTACTTCAGGCAGTTGGAGATCATGAGGTCAAAGTCCTTCTCCAGGTCAGCGATGGAGCAGTAAGCATGCCCCTCCAGCTTCTTACGCATAGTGGAGAAGTCCATGGGTTGGGAAATAAACTCTAGATAATCTGGGACCTTGATGAGTTATTAAAAGGAAACTGTTAGTAGAGTCATAGTAAAAAAATGCAGCCAGGTAAGTACTTAAGCAGATTGTTTTCTAACTGCACCAACCTCTGAGAGATTGACAGGCTGAGAGAAGATTTTAGCTGTGTCCTTTTCTTGCAGTTGCTCCAAGGTGGATCGGAGAAGCACCAAGGCAGGGGTCAATTTCAGTTCAAGAGCAGCCTGCTGAATTTTCATCTGACAGGTGATGACGTAAACACATAGGGGACATTAGACCAAAAGCAAGTGATGACGCTATAAAAATACCCCAAATGACCATAGTTTGCCTTGAAGTTAATCTGTAACACACCTGCTCTCTCTTTAGCCTCTCTCTCTTGCGGATGAGTTCAACCAAAAGCCTGGCTCTTTCCAAATCTTGCCTCAACTTTTGCCAGTATCGTAGTTCCTCTCTTGCAGCACAGAGTTTCTCATCAGGCTCCTTCTGAACAAAAAAAGACCAAACACAATGAGATTAAATATCAGCTTTAAAATCCAATATTAGTTTTTCAGATGGAATTTCTTTGTTAATGTGGGGGCAGAGGAGAAATGTGGGCTCTGAAACATGAGTCTGCTCCTTCTGGCCAATGGCTGGACAGTTTTTAAATAGGAAATGTATAACAATCAATCATCAATTCATCCATCATGTTTGCAGTAACACATCATAGCTGTAATCATTCACATGAAATGTGGATGGTCCAATTTGTCTTTCCATGGACTTAATGAGCGCCTCCCTCATGGCC
>JANJYP010123511.1:0-18061 GCA_024605115.1 Rastrelliger brachysoma | reverse complement strand
TGTGTGTGTGTGTGTGTGTGTGTGTGTAGGGGGGGTGTGCGCCAGAGTGTGAAGCTGTCAGGTCATATATTTCCACAGTGTTTTTATCCCCTTTGTTTGAGGCCTAAGGCCCATCACTGGGGTGATGTCACCACTCAGACATGGGTTCATGCTTACTCAGGCACCCACAACCACACACACAACAACACACACAAACAGAAACGCAACCACTTCCAGATACACGTGTCTACATCAAGACACACATGAATACACTAAGGGCACCATGCATGCAATCTGAGGGACACTGCAGAGATTCTTTGTCCATGTATGTTTCATTGCACTATTCCCTTTGTTCTTTTGTTCAACACACTGGGTGAAGACTTGTTAGCACTGGAACTGCTGACAACTAACAATCAAGGTTAGACTTCAGAGATCCTCAATATGATACAAAATCACAGTTAAGCATGTCAGTTTGCTAGTATGCCCCCCCACGCCTCCCACCAACTTTCCTTTGTTCTTTCAGATTCATACATTTTCAATCACCCTCATATCTTTTCCTCTCCATCCCCACTCCATTTGATGTCCCATATTCCATGTTTATGTCCTTGCCTTAAACTATGTCTTGACCCCTGCTTTATTGTCCTTAGCTCCTTCTCCTCCTTCAAGCATCCTCTCCACTCCTCCTTGTCCATCGTTGTTATCATCTCTTACCCTGACCTCTGTCTAACCCACACTCCCTCTCCTTTTCCCTCTCCCCCTCCATCTCCTCACCAGCTCCACGTGGGTGAGCTGCTGTGCCAGTGTGTACGGGTCATTGCAGATGGAGAGCATGTCCTTCTGGATGGGTGGAGGCTTGGTCTTGAAGGCTACCAGCTTGTCAGAGATGGACGAGGCGTTAAGGGAGACCTTGACGATACTCTCTTCCCCCTGGCTCATCAGGGCCAGCCTCTGGTTGAGCTTCTGCAGCACCTGGTTCAGAGTTTTCCAGTACGCCTGCAGAGAGGAAGAGGAAAGGGATAAGAAAGAATAGTAAGGATTTTATTAATGTGAATTAATATTTTATTAATGCTTTATAGATTACTATTAGACATAAATCAAAAGATGTTCTGTGATACAGAGTTTTGAGCCCACATGCAAGTGGTCTACTACTTGCCAAAAGAGCATAACTTGCCATATCTTTACATAAAAACTTACAATTGAATTTAAACAAAGTAATCAAACACACTGTTATGTTTAATGATCTTCTGAAAAGCCCAAGAATTTACAGAATAAAATATGCTTCAAGGTTTTCACCAAACAGCAGTATTGTGTCATGTGTTACATCCAGGAATGTGTGTTTCTGTGCTCCTCCCTCCAGATGACTGGTCACTGAGTTCATTAGGTCACTCTGTCTCACAAATNTGTAAATAGCAGCACATTCATCACCACCTTCCCTTCCCCTCTTTCTGTCCTCCCTTCACCACCATTTTTCCTGGTCTTTCACCCTGACTCCATCACCATTCTCTATCTTTTTCTTCTGTTCTCTGTGTCCCTTTATCCCATCCCCCACTTTCTCCATCCATCTCTTTCCTTTGATTTTCCCCTGAGGCTGCAGTTAGAGCTACACCTCTAACATCCTCCTTTCCTCTCTCTGTTCCCTTTATAATGCAAGATTGTGTAACATAGAGCTTTCGCCCTACACAGACACTATGACTCCTTCCACCACCCCGCCACAGAGGTAGTGATGATAATTGAATTTTGCTCCCCATCAGAGCATTTCTCATTGCAGCTACAGCTTATAAGAGACTATAATGGCCACAAATACAGTGTAGATCAAACTCAGGCTCTTACTACCCATCACAAATGCTGCAGAAACAGATAACTTCAAGAGCAGGAGACTTTTAAATTTCTTTCTTTTAAAAGAAGATCGATGGTCTTTCCAAAACTCTAATAAAAAAGGTGTTTTATCTTGTAAACATGAATTAACCATCTCATATTTATGTTACCATATAGCTGTATTTCCATGTTGTCTATATATACCTCATCACACGGAGCTATCCTGTGGATGATGTCTTTAAGGTGTCCGACCATCTTCTCGTCCCTGAAGTCAGTGGGGAATGTCTCTGTCCACTCTGTCAGCAGCTGCAGGATCTTGGGACCAAACTTGCGCACTTTTGCCTGTAGTTGAAGAAGTGAAAGAGCTTTACCGCTTTCTGTATTTGTGACTCCATCAGCAAAACAAAAATGATTTGACAATTTGGCAAAAACATGGTGGTTGCTTACATACAGAACACTGAGTGAGTCAGTGTTTTTTGCTGAGGCAGTCTGTTTGTTTGCTTGTGCATGTGTATAAAGAGATACTGTATGTATTTGTGTGTGATGCAGTACTGACTGTATCGAGTGGGCTCTGATCCAGCTGCTGCTGTTTAATGCACAGCTCACACACCCTGGCCAGCAGCTCCGGAGGAGGGATGAACAGACGGGCACTCAGCAAGAAGGTAAACACATAGGCTTTCTGTCAAACGACAAAAGGGAATATTTTCTAAGGCACTGCCACTACATAAATAAAAAATACTACAGTTTTCCTCAATTAAAGGAAGCAAGCAGCACTTTAAACAGAGACATGTGACTAATAATGTAATTGTTACTGTTGTCATTATCAAGATAAACTAGAATGCATTTTCTGAAGGAGTTAATCATGGACAGTAATCAGTAGTGTGATTGGGGTTCACTGCTGTTTTTGTCATTTACCTCAGGGTAGTAATCAGCAGTGGGCACCAGGTTCTGGATAAGGGTGTCCAGAGAGGCAGAAGTGATTGGGGGCCCATCAGCCAGGCAAGCCCCGGGCCCCTGGCCCTCCTGTGTGGCCTCCTCCTCCTCCCCAGGCTCAGCACAGGCCAGATGAGGGCTGAAGCCACTGGGAGTGGTGAACATGGTGCCTGAACACACAGTCTGGGGCATTCCTGGCTAAAATAGAAGCAGGGAAAGTAAACAGTTAGCAGAATATAGGCAGAATAAAAAATGAGGATATGCTTTTTTTTACTGACCAGCAACTGAAGTAGATTAGAACATTTGATTTGGTAAGAGGAAGTGTGTTTTATCCAACACTCTGTTACTCTGTGCAGTTGATTTACAAGGCTTCTTTACAAGTCTGAACTCTCTAACACAGTCATCTCCCTCTCTTGTCTGTCCTCTGTTCATCTTTCCAGTGTATCATCTCTTATTCACTCTCACTCTAAGCGGCAATTCACTCATTCCATCCAACCAATGACCCACTGCTGTCGTCAGGGGATACAGATACCCCCCCAACAGCTGCCCCATCTCCCATGTCGACAAGACAGAGGAGAGAACGGAAATGTGGGTCATTCAGTCACCGTGGAAACCATTGCTGCCTGAAAGCGATTGTATGGCCTCCGTCTCTGCCTGGCATGTCTTTTCCTTTAAGAATGCTTTGGGTTACACATTTAAAAAATTCAACATGGTCTTTCCCTCAATGGACCAACCCTGCAGCTGTAGTGGAAAGGAGCACTTACTATACTGTACGCTAGAGTAGAGATACTACAGAAACAGAGATTATGATTCTCAGGGTACAATTGCCATTATTACTCACCACTGTTATGTCCATCCACATGTACAGTGGCGGAAAGAAGTCTTTGGATACCCCATGCATTTTGAAATAGTGCATTAAGAATCATTCTTAGGTTTTCAAGTGAAATTTCTTTTAGTATAGTCACAGCCACAGCTCTAAATAAATATTAAAATGACATTAACAACTTATACCACCAATATCAACTAATGAGGGTTATGCTGTTTATTAAAAGACACAATTTTTGTTTCCATACTTTATGTCTATATAAAGTCATCACGTTTGAAAGTTCTACAGAGACAATACACAAAGAAATACGCCTGAGGATACAAATTTTCAGCCCATTGAGATAGTGGAAAAAAGTCCAAAAACTTTTTATTTCATCACTGTGAATGATCCTCTATTTTGTCAAAATATCAAAATGGCAAGTTTGAGCAGATATAAGATTTTCATTGGATTGAATGAAATGATGTAAATGAAATTAGCAAATTATTTTTCAGAAACAATTTTGATGCCATATTTTTTGATTTATAATGTTAATTAAAATTTTTAATATTGACATAAAAATAGCTTCTAATCTGCTTTTACTCTCGCTGACCAACTCTGGTGACTATGTCTACCTGAATCACTTATCATCAACAAAGTGACTGCTGTCTGTGGGTGCCTTTAGGCCAAGTGGCCTGAAGGCTTCCTGCCTCATGAGAATGGCAGCAAACCCACATGCTGACAGTGAGACCTTGAGCAACACACAGGAAGTTATTTCAGATGTAAACACTGCATATTCTTCCTGCTATCTGCAACTCAGACCATGGCCAGGGTCAGACCTGACTGAGTACACATGTAGCCACAAACACACTAAATATTATGAAAAAAGTAAATTACAAGAGAACTAAAAAAAGAACAATTTGCCCTCCTCAAATAACGCAGAATTCAGTTAAAAGAAAACCTGGGTTCTAAGAAAGGTAGATTTGTTTAGTCTGTTTATTTGTTTAGCTTTCAAATCCACTCAACAAAATACATCCCTAGTCCCAAGAAACATTTTATCCTCAGGTGACCTTCAGGTTCCCTTCCCTCTCACAGATCAGGCACTTTGATAAACCAGTGTCACAGGTCCCTAGGGTGAAAGGGTCAAGCACACACTGGTGTGCAGAAGTGCAGCTCATATCTCAATTTTCCTGTGTGAGGGGCTCAGTTGTCCTTTGAGCTCCCTGTTCCACAACACATGAGTGTGAACACTTATCAATGCATTTTGTACACACCTAAACATGAACACATGGAGACAGGCGCACAAAAGGCTGGGGGATGGGTAGTCTTTTCACCGCCTTCCTTCCTACTTAAACCACTGATACTCACAGCCATATCTCTTAAAAATGCATGTTGTGGTTTAAGAAGACTTGTCTGCTCCTCACAGCTATATTCTCCATTGCATGTCACTCTGAGAGGAAAAAGAAGTGTTAAATTTAGCCGTTGAAACTCTTTAACATCTAAAAATTGAAGCTATATACTGCATCTATTAAAGTAAAACACTTTCTTAAAGAGGGACTATTATGCACTTTTCCAGGTCTATATTTTTAATATAACATTCAACTGGACTAGTGTTGCATGATTTTAATTTCAAAAATCTCCTTATAGATACAACTCTTCATGCGGCTCTTCAGTTCAGTCTGTGTCTTAACAGACTGTTTAGCTCCTGTCTCTTTAAGGCCCGTCATATCAAGGAGCCCAGTCTGCATCAGAGTTGACAACCCACAGCTCAGACAATCAGACTACAACAACAAATCATCAAACAAACTATAGTAGTGGGATTTCACTACTTTGTCTCATACCTTTGCACAATACATCTGTACAACATCTATCCAAAATATATAAATAGACAGCATGAAAATCTAAGCTAAAATTTTAACTGTCAGGAAATGACAATGGAAGTGTAGCAAGTAAAACTACTGTCGCTGACTGTATAGTATCCCACTGCATCATCGGTTATTTGTTTGCTATAGTATATTTAATTCCTAAAATACTATTCAAGTAGACTATTTTGCAAGAACGTGTACAAATATTTAACAAGACCATAGTTTGACAGACTTTTGGCTTGGATTATCTTCGCTTGAGCTTAATTGCTGTGCCTGGAGCAGATGACCATGTAAAGAAATCTGTCATAACATCAGCTTGTGTTGAAAGTAGAAAGAAATGTTGGAACCCAGCATTCAGAGCAGTCTGAAACCTGAGCTTTTTGTTTCTCATTCATTTATTATCATTATCTGAAAATCTGGCACTGTTTAATGTGAATATTTGACATGTTAACATTATGTATTTAACTGAAAATAGGGATTAGCATTTACTGCTGCGCACACATAGATAAATAAATTCAATCTGTGTGTCTCTCACTGCCATGGACTCAAATGAGCTAATGGATTATTTTGAGGATTATACTGTATGTGATCAGTCCCAGTTGAAAAATATTACCACCATCATCTAAAATGGTGGTGTTTTGAGCCGTTTTCTCCCCACAAAGGTGATTGTCACTGTCTGGTTTCAGTTTTAAAGGGGGGAGCTTGTGGTGCCCTTTGCAGTGACCTCCTCTATATTGGATTACAGCATACTGCAACTGTGAAGACATGGCCTGATAAACAGAGAAATAGACAAATCCAACATGCCTCTATAACAACATGAATGCAGCAGCAAAGAATTTTCTCTGTGAGGCCAGATAGGAATACAAAGTGTATGCAGTTCTAGGAGGCTGTGTGACTAAATCCAGAGTTTATCTAAGTCATCTCATGCATGCAAAACATACACACACCCGTCTGTTACAGTGGTTGTACTTGTATATGCATGGGAGTGAGTGAGAGTTTTACTCTTCGTGCCCACACTGTCAATGATTCCCTCCATGTAATAATTCACTCTCCTCATTTCTCCCTATTGCTGATGTGTACATTATGATAGACCAGTCATCAGTGTTTGTGCGTGAAAAGGCCTTGTTCTCACTGTGCCACTGAAACAGTGAAGTGGATTCATGGGGTTGGTTTAAGATCAAAATAGTAGCTCATAGTAGAAGTGCTCATATCAAGTTAAAGCATGTATATGAACCTTATTCTGAACAGCATCCACTTTGGTCGCAACTCATAATTACAGGATAAAGGTAGAGATTGTCTTAAGTCAGTTTCTTTACAGACTTGATAGGTGACCTGAAAGTTGACAAAACAATTAAATAACAAACATGTCTCTTAATGACACCGTTGACTTATTGTTTTACTTTTCTAATAACATACATAATAAAGTATAACAGTAGTATAGATAGAGAAGAGTAATAAAGCAAGAAAAGGGATGAAGTAATGTCAGTTACACAGCAATATCTGACCTACTTAAAGTCGCTAACATTAGCCAATAGCATTGAGCTACTGATCATACCAGAACAGGTGAGGTTGTAACAGCACAACTCCTGACTGCACTGAATTGAGCAATGTACTGTAAAGATTGCATTATTTTGTTTTTGGGCAACATCTCTGGGGCTAACCTGTGGTTTCAGTAGAGGTTTTGTGTTTTAAGTTCAACAGATAACTTTGGAGACAAACGGTGGTGAAACTTCTATTAATGAAACCCATCACTCCTTCTGAACTCCATATCCAACACAGTTTTCTGACCAATACAAACCAAAACAGCTGGTTTCAAAAAAAGCTGGGATTATTACTGTTTATAACCACATTTATTATTTCATAACCATATTGGTTACACCACTTCTTTTCCTACGGTGTGACCAATAAGTCATCCACAGTTGTATTCTATGTATACCTTCTTTCCATACCCCATGATACGCTCAGCTCCCTCTGTGGCTGTCACATTGCATCAACACTGCATGAAAACACACAGTGAAACAAGCAGAACAGGTGAGTGAAGCGGTGTGTGCTCTAATCCCCCCTGAGATCTCTAACAGCCAGCCACCAGCAGCCCTGCACTCTGTCTAGACAGCTGGGAAAGTGTCATTGTTCAGGCCCCTTGCAGTGTATGTATATGTGTGTGTGTGTGTGTGTGTGTGTGTGTGTGTGTGTGTGTGTGTGTGTGTGTGTGTGTGTGTGTGTGTGTGTGTGTGTTGTCTTGTGCTTCTGTCAGGCTGTTATCATTGCCATCGGGGGATCTGCCTGCTTTGTTCTATCATGATTAACAGAATGGCACTGTCTAGAGACAGACAATTTTTATCAGACCATTGACTGTCTCTCTGTGTATGTGTAGAGTCAACCGGAGGTGCATAGTCTTCGTGCTGATGAAACAATGGCATTCTTGACGAAACTGAACAGCTTGAAGCCGTCATGCAGCTTCACAACTTTGTCAAGCTCTGTTTTCTAGCAGCCACATCTATCTCGCTCTCTGTAAAACCTGTTTTACCACATAAATATGTATTACTCATACATAGAAGGAATGGTGACACAGCTGCTTACAGTCTGTCCTGCCACTAAGGAGTTTAAGGGTTAATGGGGGAGAGACAGCTCTCCATTAAGACTGAAGAGGCTCATTCAGAAAATATCAAACCACTGTCTGACCTCTGTCATTAAATAGCCATGGGTCAAAGGTGAGGAGTTAAGGATCCTTGGTGGGGGTACAGTTGAAGAATTGTTAACGTCAAAACTCTGGGGTCATTTTCTTAATAATGGTCTGTGGCTTAGCCTAGTTTATATGGCTATATGGGCTTTAAAAAAGGTCTTTGGGACTTCAGAGACCATCAGAGCTGACTTTGATTCATTGTCAGTTCCAGCAACATCTATTAATCATCACCCAAACTGAAAGTTAAGGACTAAAACTTTGTCTTCAGGTCATATGAGGAGACTAGATCCTTCTCAGTGACAATATATTTTGTAATTTCTACAATAAAAAAGAAAAAAAAACTGTAGCATATTGTATTTTTATGTATAAATTGTGCAGATTTATAGTAGCATTCTTCCTTGAGCTTGAGTAAATCCCACATGAACATGTTTTCAGAGTTCTCTTCATGTACAGGGTACAGCTGATACACGCAGGAAAATTATTCAACTGATTTGATTGTTTAAATTTTTATTTTGGTAACAAGCTTTATTAAGTGTGTTGTTGGACAAACAAAAATTGTTTATAAGCCTCTGCTCTATTGCTGTATGTATGAAATACAGCAATATGCATGAACTGTATGTATGAAATGTTTTCAAAATATGAACTATTTTGATTGATATTTCTACAGTTTTGGTTGCATTTTTGTGGATTGTTAAATAAGGACTGCTCAAATTGTGACTCAATACAATGTTTTTTTTTTTGTTTTTTTTAGAGAGGATATGGCATTTCAATTCTGAGAAACACTACAGAGCATGAGTGAAACCTAAGATGTGTTGCAATGCTATTCTTAGAGGAGCAGCACATCATCAGAGTTAAGTACAGCAAATATCCGGCATGGGTATTGTAGCAGCATTGTGCTTTGTTTCTGTAGGTGGGAGGAGGAGGAGGGGGGTGATATTTTCCCCAGGGCAGTTTGCAGACAGTCTGGGCTCTCTGAATGTTAAACTCACCTGCCAGACTTACTAAACTCCTCTTCTCCCCCGCAAACTCTGTCATCATGTTTCCTCCTCACCAACTAATTTACATACTCTAACACTTCTTTTCTAATTTAGGATCCACATGCTCTCTCCTTTAACACATTGCAATTTCAACACTTCATCTATTTTGGGAGTGTGCTCTAAAAAAGCAGCTTCTTGCATATTTTTGGTCCTGACACTGTTTTTGTGTGCCTTAGTGTATTACAGCTCTGGCCTAAATTTTGTACCATGTTCTTTGAAAGCTGAAATGATGCCACAAGAGAAAAAAGTGGAGTATTCTCATGATGGCAGGGGCTTAAAAGAAAGTAAACACCTCTTTGTCACCCTGCCTCTCTCCCCCCTCACCCCTTCCACATGTCCCCTCATTCCTCTCTCCTCCTTTATCTCCCTTTCCACGCCCTACTTTCCAGTGTGCCCAGTTAGGACGCTTGTACAGATGGCCCTGCTGCAGCTTGCTCTCCCAGTGGGAGCTGCTGGCATAGGAGGCTTTTTGGCCCTCTGCCCCTACCATCATCCCCAGTCTCTACAGGAGCCCAAAAGTGTACTGGCGTCCAGACTGAACGGCGAGATACATGGGCAGAGCCAATTGGGGCGCTGAGTTGCATGGTGACTTCCTGGCATCATTGACAACAGAAAGAGTGCAAAATACTGCACATATGTCACTGCACACGCATAGCAACAAAATAAAACTACCACACTATTGGTGCTTAATGGTGTGTGTGTGAGTCTGAGGAGGAGGAGAAAACAAATGAGTCCATTGTGTCTTCAAAAAACACATGCATGCACACTTGCACCCACACAGCAGCCAAACACAGGATTGAGTTACCGCAGAGGCATTTCAACTCCCCACCCATTCCCCAGTCAGTCTCCATGATACGAGCCTGACAGAGGTTCGGAATCACACTCAGGGCTCAACAGGGGCACACTTCCAAAATCCCTTTATTGGCATTCCTCTGTAGTGTCTGAGCAGGGTCGCGCTGATGTCCTGGCATCTGTTCCACACCCACTCACTTCATCAATACCAATGTGAAGCTCACTGGGAATTCACTCTACATACACACCCTGTGCATGTGTGTAGCCAGTCTCATTCCTGAGCGAGTTTGGACACAGTTGTGTGCATATGTGTGTTTCATTTTGTGTATGTGCATGAATTTATGTGTATGGGCTTGTGAAAGGGTTGAGAGTCAAGAGTGTATCTAGGTCCAAGTGAAGTCACTCCTTAACTGTGAATACAACCATCTGTCCTGCTGTTCTCCAAGAGGGTGTGGCTGCACTTCAGTGTTTTCTATTATTTCTGTTATTATATCAAAAACACAGGGAGAAAGAAAGCAAGGTCTATATAACATGAGTTATAATAATCAACAAAGTCCAACTATTACCATGCCAAAACACTTACAAAAAAAAAGAATATTAGCAAACAAAACCATCAGCCTCAGTGAAAGCCTACACTTTTGAGGTCAAGAAGCACCACTATCCACTGACTTCACTGTCAAATCACTTCACGTGTGAAATTAAAAAAAATACATGCCTGAATCTATTTCCCCAGTTTGAAAATGGTAAAGTGAGGGTGAAGAGAGGGTCTCTGACACATGTGATGGGTTTTTGGAATCCGTCATATTACTAGAGATAATTGGAGCTGAGTGCAGGCTGGCTCTTAGTGGGTACGTAGCCTGTGTCTGAGCCTTGGGTGCCCTAAATCTGTCATTCACAATGGTCATAATGCTTTAAAAACAGTCATGTATTATTCATAATATTCCAATTTATAAAACTCTTGATGCAATGCTCCTTTGAGGGGAATTGGGCAAGAGTGATTTTTTTCTGCCCTAAACAGACATAATTTTGCCTGAAGTGCCACTTATGAGGAATTACCAGTTTAGCAAGTGAATGCAAGAATCTAGGAGTTAAAAACAGATATGAGTGATTGAAATCATCTTGAAAGAAAAGCTGAATGAAACAATGCTTGTGTGCAGTTACCTCAATAGTCCTTTACATGCTTTAAAAAAAATTACTTTTCATCTAAACACCCACTCAGCACTGTGTTACTCACAATCAAAACTACACAATAGATGCTGTGAACTAATGAGCAAGACAGTAACAGATGCAAATCTAATAAGCAGACGTTACTAATTTCATCATGGCTGTCTGCTTTGCTGCTAAAGTACATCTATCTGCTCATTACAACCAGCATGGGCAGAGGCCATGCAGTATGTCACTGTTGATGTATGATGTCAAAGCTTACTAATTATTGCTGGGGGACTGCAGGGGTCTGGTCTGTTCCTAATTCATGCCTTGTGTATTTTTGATATGATTAGAGAGAAACAGGGGTCAGAATGCATGAATTCTGTCATCCAAAACCATTTTAAACTCATATTTGCACTTAAAAAGATGTCAAACCTTGATAGGCTGCTTGCCCTAAAGGCTGTCTGAAATGCAAGTAGCATAACAATGCATTTACATTTTTTATACAATAACTTCTACTTGTGCTACATGGAGTGACATGTCAACTATAGCAGCAGTATACCACCATAACAGTTACAGGCAACTCCCCTGTTGGCATGATGGTGCATTTGATATCAAGAAAAGGACACATTTTATATATTGAATACAAAAAACTATTTACAAGTGGAGTGACTGTATTACTGCTGTATCCTTGGATTAGTGTTTGAACACTTGAACACTTCACCCACACACCTGGAAGAAATCAAACTTATTCTTTACGCTAATGCCAACATGATACCTGACATCCAGTGCCAATACCAAAATATTTTTGTTAGTACAAAAAAATACTGCTGTTCAAATCTTAGATCTAATACCAAGATGTTATTCCTGATAAAAAAAATTGTAAATGCTGATGACTTCAGTTCTTGCTACTTTGTATTGCAGGTTTGCTAAACAACAAAATTCTGATAGAACCATTCACACAGCTGACATGATGAACATCATTTCATTACTTGGTTCCTATATCTGATGAATGTTAATATATGCTTATTTCAGTGGTTTATTGAGCTGACCACTGGGATCTAATCATATTCCATTGGTTTTTTGATTCAACCAATCCATAAAGACAGATTGTTGATAGCTGCCCATATGCCAGCATGCAGGCCATGTGGAGGCAGCTAAGACCAGCTCTTGAGAGCACAGTGTTTCCATGGAGTCAGGGCTCATGTTGGGAGGTAATTAGATGCCTGTTGAGTCCCCACTGTGACACCCCCACTTCTCTATTTTATTCCATAATCCCCACCCCTTTCTCAGTCTTTCTCTCTTGTGACAGAGCAGCAGGCTGTGACAGAGTGATTCCACATGTGAAACCCGTCTGCCTTCACTTGTCAGTGAGGTCACTCCCATCATCACGGTGTCAGCGGCAAAAGGTTGTAGCTAAAGGACAACTGAAGACCTGTCAGGTACATAGACCATCATGACATCATGCCATTATGTACCTTTTTCAGCTGAGCTCCTGCTGAGCTGAAGAGCAGTTTATGTGAGGCACAAGAAAAAAACAAAAAACATGACAGAACCCACAGGCACGAATGAGAAAAATGTTAAGCAAGAATGTGTTTTTTCTTTCTGTAACTGTAATTTTTTTTAACTGTTTATATTTAGTTTCCTTTATTGTTATTATTATTATCATTATCATTATTATTATGTAATTTCCCTGAGGGGCCTACTATAAATTGAAAATTGTCCTGGTGTCAGCAAAAAAAAAGAAGAAGCAGGAACTAAAGATTTTCATTCCTGTCTGACTGATCACCCAAATATCTATTCCACACATACAGCTTTGGGCAGGTTTCAAGTCTATCCTAATAGAGAATAGCAACTATAAATTTAAGTTTGATTGCTTCACGGGTGTTTAACAACCAAAGTATGAGCTTAAATTTCATAGAGTGGGTTTCTGTTCTGACGGTAGTGGAATTCTGTCATGTCTGTGGTGTAGAATAACATGTGATCTATGACTCCTCCAAAGAAAAACACCCGCAGACAGACTGACAGAGAGAGAGAGAGAGAGAGAGAGAGGGAGAGAGAGAAAAAGAGAGAGAGAGAGTGGGAGAGAGAGAGAGGGAGAGAGACCCCTTCTCCCATACAGAGCCGTAAAGTCAAGTCAATTTTATATCGCCCAATATCACAAATCACAAATATGCCTCAGGGGGCTCACAGTCTGTACATCAATACAATATCCTCTGTCCTTAGACCTTCAATTTGAATAAAGAAAAAATGGAAGAAGCTTCGGAAAGTGAAAGAGAGGAGGAATCCATTCCCCAGGACAGACAGACATGTGATAATCCTGGTGATAAAGTTGTCATTGCTACCAGACTAACAGCTACTGTATTTACCTCCCTGTCAACCTGCCCCTGACACATCCTGCCCCCTCTGCCTCATCCTCTCTCCACAAATACTCATACGCACACAGAAATGACTGGCCTGACTCTGTGGGAACTTGCCTCTCTCAATCTCACATACAAAAAAAAAACAAACAAAAAAACCCCAAAATAAACAAACAAATGATGCCCTCATTAACAGCACACCTGTTATTCTCTGCAGACTTGGCCTGAATTGGAGGGGAACATGTGCTGCCGTCTATGTCTGTACCTGCAGATTTGTTACTAGCAACTCCTGACAAAGCTCTGCTCTGGTGACTCATGTCTCTACCCTTATCTACTGTACTGTTAAGGAAAGCTGCCATTTCAATTCAGAACCAAGAGCATAGAGGTTTTATGGGCTCAGCACAACAGGGCTCAACTGAAAAGGTAAATGCAGAGGAGGTGGGACAAAGAGATGCACAGGACTGATCACTCAAAGGATGTTGACACAAGATAGAAATAATTCAGGTCTTATCCAGAGTTGGATGACGCGTAGAACTTGATTTACAGCATTTAACAAAGGAAACTCTCATTGAGCAAGCCTAACACAAAAGCAAAATGTTTGATTTTCACCCCTCTGGGCATACAGAAGCACATAGTGCCAGCAAAGGTGAAAGTGAGCAAATACACATTTCCCAGGGTAAACAGAGGGAGGGGATAAAGAGAGACAAAGCAGGGCATGTGTTTGTGAGTGAGAGAAGCTGCTACTGCCTCCTGGAGCTCCATGCTGAGACAGGAAGGTCCAGAAACGTGACGCCTCACTGTGGTGCTTCCCCCTGAAGGGGCTGAGATATGGAGGACAGCAGAGCTGAGGGCGTGGGAAGCGTAGAGACCATAAGTGGCTTTACTGGTAATATCAACAACCCAACTGACTAGTTTCTGACAGAGCTGGTCTTACTTTCATGCACCTAAGCTGCAGAAGACAGATAACAAATCCTTTTGGTTTGTGATGGTAAGCTGTGCGAGCTGCAGGTGAAAAAAACCTGCTTTAGAGGATGATGCAGATTTTTTTCTCACTCCTGCTAAAATAGAGTAAAAATCTCACCAGTGCCACACCTGTTCATTCTGACTCTGAAATAAGGCAACATATTTATATATACAGAGGCAGAGATGCAAGGGAGTATTTGACATAATCAGCAGTGAGTTTACATAGAGCCTCCACTCCTACGTTAATACACGTTAATAATTACACAAAACGAGATAAGCTTTGCACCATACAGACAAACTCAGTCAAGAATAGGATAAACATGTGATATTTGTCCGTGTTATCTTTGTATTCAATGCCGTACATTGACTATGTCAGCTGCAGACGACATCTCCAATATTTTCTCCTATAAATGTGACAGGGCCAGAATGCGCAGTGACTCCAGTCCCTGAAACGAACTGGGTCCCCTCACACGCCCTGATACAGATATAGTGCACACCGCTGACTCACGCCACAGACTGTGATGCCTCCCATCGTAGTAAAGTGATGCAATCGGCGGTACAGTATCACTAACACGATAAGAAATTATGATGTCATCACAGTTGCTCGTAAAGTTTTAACTGTGACGACACGGTCTTCTTGTCACAGTAAACAAAACGCATGCGTGGAATATCCTGACACACAAATTCACACGCGTAAATACGCACACACAAACACTGACTGTGGGCGTGAGCGCAATCTCAATATGCTAATACGGTGGTAGTAGTAGTAGTAGTAGGGTAACCTTGCTTTTATGGGTTACTTACCAGCACTACACTCTGATCCCCATCTTTGATTCGACTTGTATCCGATGACGAATCAATAAAACTGCCGCTCCAGATATTCCCAGATTAATTAGCTTCCACACAAGCCTGGTCAGTTATCACCAGTGGGGAATGTGGTGCCGGACTCCAGAGGCACCTTATTGATGTAAGTGGAGAGACTGTCTGTGGATAGCAGTATGTCAGATGTCCTGGTTGTGGACAGGTTTCCACCGGTGAACAGCGGACACAGACCAAACGCTGACCCGCTGAAAGAATGCGTCCCTGAAGGCGTGGCGACCCGTCCTGTCCTGCGCCACGGAGACACGGCGGAGCGCGCAGCACATCAACACGTCCTCGTAGCAAGTGGTTAGAAAGAGGAGAGGAGGGAGAACTACTCACATTCGTCAAGTGAACAGACATAATATGACTTCCGTTTCTCATTTTCAAAATCAGAGATGAATAGGGGTTTCAAGGGTGGTAGAAGCATGATTCATGTCAGGTTACTGGACACAAAGGAGCTCTGGAACCGATTTATAGCACCACTAACACTAGTTTTCTGTGCTTTGTTTATATATCTTGTCACCCTCAAGAAAACAAATTAAACATAATTTGTACAACAACACCAAGAAAGATTCTACTTATTAGCAATGCTATTTTTTATTTTTTAAACAGCTCTTTGCAGGATGAGGTCATGTAGCCTATCTGTTTGTGGCCATGTAACATAAAATAAATTAAAACGAATAATTGTAATATGACACTGGTGAAGGAAAGCAAACTTTATTTTAGTAGCCTACCATCCACCTGGGTTACATGTGGCAACAAATAAGGCACAAAATTGCTGTTCCAATAACTGCAAACCATAGGCTACATGCCGTGAACCAAAGGTTTTTGGGTTCCCTGATAGGGTCTTTGGGCAGTTGGTCATTTTATCAATTTTGTCCAATATGTTATTCAGACCTCAGCACTGCGCATGCACAATAATATTTACAGTACAGTATCATCATTAATATTTATCAGTACTGTATTTTATAGCTCATAGCTTTTATTTTGAAGTTAAATATGACTTCCGGTAGTGTATTGTTCCCTCACACAGCTCTGATGCTTCTGGCACACTCTTCTCAGAACTGTAGGTTGTATCTTTGTTTCACCTGATGACACAACTTAAAGACGATATATCTAAATTGATACATAAATATTTTCCATCTAATGAAATTACATATCCTGGGGCATGTATTAGGCAGTCAAGTTGTAAAACAATGCAGACAGCTGGGCTTTGAATCAAACCAAAGACTTATTGATTTCCAAGCTAATATTAGGAAGCAAAAGAGGAATGTAAATTTATTATTAAGATATTGCTCTTCACTTTGTTAATGAGTCATCATCCTATTATTCAGAAGCTCCAGACCATCAAGGTTATGCAAACATTCTTGGGAAGATTAAAAGAAACAATGAGTGACACTCGCTAACCATGACCCCTGAATGAAGGGGTCTTCACTGAATATGGAAATAAGACAGACAGAATTTCCATTATAATCTGAGTTAGTTAATACCATTAACCTAATTTAAAAGTAACAATGAAGGAATGTCAAAACCTCCTTACTAAGAGGGGACTACAAGCTGGAGTGATGGGTTANTGTGTGTGTGTGTGTGTGTGTGTGTGTGTGTGTGTGTGTGTGTGTGTGTGTGTGTGTGTGTGTGTGTGTGTGTGTGACCCAGGCTGCTACAGTCATCACGTTTTCTGCATGGTTGAGATATAAGTTATTTGAGTAGGCTAATTAATATGAAGGGAAGTGTTGTGGAGAGTAAGAGGGACAATGAAATGAATGGACAATGAGAGAAATAATTAAGTAGATGAGATGCAGCGTGGTAAAGGTCCTTGTCAGGCCACAAGAGGCTGTGTGCGAACTGCTGTCCCAGGAGCTTTGATGCCTGCTATTGGGCCGTCTGCATGAGGGAAAGGACGCATCTGACTTTGCAGCAGAGGGCAGAGNCACACACACACACACACACACACACACACACACACACACACACACACACACACACACACACACACACACACACACACACACACACACACACACACACAAGGCACTGAAGCAGCTACATAGGGTCCTGTTGTGTGTGAGCATGTATGCTATTTCAGCTTTGAGCTCAGCCTCTTCCACAGGCAGTTACTCTAACCTTAAATAAATCTATTGTGTGTGTTATTTTTGTAGGTTTTCTACTAACGCACCTACATCTCACAATTTCAAAAGTCGAATGCCAACATTCATACCAATACAAGATGAGTAAACAGAAGACTAGATTTTGTGTCATGTCACTAACTTGTTACTAAACTTTGCTTTTCTACTATTTCTGACTATAATTAAGTGTTTTAGTGCTCTTTAACGACAATTTAGCTATTTGTAATAACTATAATATTTCCTTAACATTAATTGTGCTGTAATATCCATGCACAGATTTTAAAAACATGTTTGGCAGTTAATGTTAAAAAATTGCATTTAGCATATAAATTAAGTACAGGAAGCCAAAGATGAATGAGAAACCAAAGTACACCAATGAGACATTGAGAGCTTAAGAATGTTTGACTTACTGAGGTTAGTTTCTGTATGAGTATAAATGTCTGTGTTTTTCAGACATTCCCTCACTACGTCTCTAATCTGTTTCTTAGGTTAGTTCCCCCTCGCCTGTGCATGATTGTAGTCACTTGAACAGAAGCCTCAGCTAATGATTACACAACAGAACTGTGTTGGGGTGCCTCCGCACATGTGAGAATGACTCTTCTTATAGTTTCCAAACAGCTTTTCTAGAATAGCAGAGGAAGCAGATAGAGACACATTAAAATGTTTCACATCTCCTCAACTCCCCGCTTCCTCCCTCAT
>JANJYP010123500.1:0-10823 GCA_024605115.1 Rastrelliger brachysoma | reverse complement strand
CATGATCAGTTGTTTCATCCTTAGTCTGTCAGCTAGTCAGACAGCTTTCCCAAAGGTCAGGACCCCCCGCCGCCAATGTTTGATGTGGTAACTCATTTCACACGGGTTCAGACTTTTTCTTGACCCCACAGCGCAATTTGGCCAGGTATATATCCACGCCAAAATATCAAAGTGAAAGTTATAGCTTGCTCAATATGTAGGCCCAGCTCCCAACCGAACTCTGAGAATACATTAACTGCGATATTTTTTTATTGCATGATAAGTGTCTGGTGGTAACACAGCATGGTAACACAGCACAGTAACACAGTAACACAGCACGTTAACACCGATAACAGCTCACCACTAATATTCTCATATGTAGAACACATGCTTAGCTGGGTTTGAGTTTGTAGTAGGGCTGCAACGATTACTCGGGTAACTCGAGTACCTCCATTACAAAAAATAATCAAGGCAAATTCTTTAATTCGAGGCTAAAACAACGCGATTGCATGTATAATTGACCATGTAGAGCTAGCGTGTGTGTGTGTGAGTGAGACTGTGCATGTGTATGAGACTGCATGTGAGAGAGAGGCCGGTCACTCTCTGGTGGATAGACCGGCGACTCCGAGCCGAATTCCACAGCTAGCTTCCGGAATTTAAGAGAATAACCTAGTCCTTACGTTGTTAACAGGCTGGTTACATGTTTCAACCTCTGTGACATTATAGACAGAAGACATATCGCACTAATAAGCGATTAAAAGACTTTTTTTTTTCTTTTGGTGTTCGACGGTCATAAGTGACAGTGCGTTACTCCTGGTCAGATGTTGTGCCTGCTTTTTTTCTGAGGAAAAAATGGCAATTGGTTGCTCATTTTGAAAGGCCTTTCATGTTGCATTGTACATGATTGATTTGTTTAAAAACAAAAAAGTATGATTGTTAGAGTACTCGATTATTCGTAGAAATCAATGAACAGAATACTCGATTCCAAAAATACTCAATAGCTTCAGCTCTAGTTTGTAGCACCATGTTTTTAGCTGTTTCCCAACCTCAATCCAACCATATACAACTCCATTTATTTCTCACACCTTTGTCAACAGTCATGTCTCTCTGCCAGAATTCATTAACCTAACCCTCACTTTTAAATCCTACGTATGCACGATTTTACACTGCAACCAGACATGGAGGCTTACTGCTGACTGGATCACAAACATTCACACATCATTCTGCACTGTACTGCTGTGGAAACAACAAACAAATATGTCAACTTATTACCACATGCTTCACATACAAATGTTATTTTATTAAGCTAAAACAAAAATGCTCTGTATACTCAGTGTAGTTCTTTAGTTTCTTAAACAAGCAATTAGATATCAATGCATTCCCACTGTCCTACAATTTTTAGGTTCAGATTGAAAACAATCAAAAGGGGCCTGTTGTGCTCATTTCCAGTTATACATTTTTATTTCTGGGACTGAAGTGTGGCATGATTCACAGTTANACCACATGCTTCACATACAAATGTTATTTTATTAAGCTAAAAAAGAAATGCTCTGTATACTCAGTGTAGTTCTTTAGTTTCTTAAACAAGCAATTAGATATCAATGCATTCCCACTGTCCTACAATTTTTAGGTTCAGATTGAAAACAATCAAAAGGGGGCTGTTGTGTTCATTTCCAGTTATACATTTTTATTTCTGGGACTGAAGTGTGGCATGATTCACAGTTTAGTTTTCTGATACTGGCACTTTATGCAGCCCCTCAATTCTACATCTGTCCCTCAATAGGCAGTGTTAGTTGGTGTTAGCTGACATCAGCTTGGACGTCTTCAGAGCACTCTGAAGCAGGTGCATTTTGCTCATAGGAATTACTTCTACTTACATTCACCTCATTATTCAACACAGTCGAGTTTAATATGAACATCCAACATANGTGCATTTTGCTCATAGGAATTACTTCTACTTACATTCACCTTATTATTCAACACAGTCGAGTTTAATATGAACATCCAACATTGTAACATTATATATGTGACTAAAAATAAGGAAAAGAATAATAAACCCCTTTAGCAGGTAATACATAAGTGATTATGCTGAGACAGTGGTGAGGCTAACCTTTCCATCAGGCCTAAGGAATTGCTATGCCATCCCATTTTATCACTGATCAATAGTATTAAATGCCATGCGGCCAAAACACTGGCCAGTGGACTCTCCATTAAATCATTGTGGGTCTGCATAGCTGTTCAATTTTCTGCCTTTAGCCTCTGAGAATCACATTCTAACAGATGAGTGATGTGCTGTAACTGTTCAACATTCAGGAAGGGTGTGGGCATGGGTGTACATATGAAATCAACTACACATATGCATGGTAACATACATACATATATAGAGCTGCTGAGAAATACAGTTAACCTTTTGCACCCTTCTATGGTTAGTGATATACATAACATACCCTGTTAAATAATTGATGAGAATATGCACATGTGTAAAGTGAATAATGTGTGCAAAAGCTTGTTGGAAAAAAGCAAGAAGGGGTCCTTTACATGTTTCAGAGTGTGCAAATCAGTTACTTAGCTGTAAGAAGGACAATACACTAACCGGTTTGCATACTGTGGGTGCAATCATGGCTTCAGGCCATGTTACATACTCAGTTTTCACCAAACAGGTAGCTGTACATACAATACACACCACCTATATCTAGCAAAATATGCATCCATACGCATATGAGCTATGTAAAGTCTAAACAAATTAACATACATATGTAAAGAACTATGCACACTTGTACACATTTACATATGCATGCAAACATATTATATGTTCACCGTTTTTTGAAGATGTAGCCTTAATTGTTACGAGCACTACAAACGCCTGCCTGTGAATCCTGCAGTGGGTGAATATAAAAACCTATTTTGCTCACTTTGTATCATTCGCTGTAAGTTAAAATATCTTAACAAGTGCTGAAGTGCATAGCAGTGAGGATTAGCAAGCATTAAAACTGCTACTGAATACTTGGTACTGAATAGGTTTTTGGATGGTAAAGAGGAAGGGACTCAGCAGACAGTGTCATATTTTAGGGATGTTGGCCTAGGCCATTCTCACTGAAGCTTGAGTTGATGGCAAACATACTCATAAAATCCTCTGGAAGTGTGCCTAGTTTTAAAACAATGCAAAGAACTCTGAAGTGAAGTTGTGTCATACAATGGTGGATAAGAACAAAAATTTTAATGGCTGTTCAATATTTGAAATATACACATACATACTTACATAAATACATAAATACATACATACATACATACATACATACATACATACATACATACATACATACATACATACATACATATTTCCAATTAACATCATAACATGTTTCACAATACTTGCACTAACACACCACACTGAGTTATGAACATTCACACTGCGTAACAAATATTGGAAAGAAAAGACGATTAAGTAGAAAAGCAGTGGTGTGATCTGCAGTAATGATTCTCCCATTTTGCAAGTTGAACTATAAACAGCATTTATTCATTCTGGTTTGAGTGTGCAGAAGACTTTCAGACTCCCGATAATATTTCCTCATTAGTAACCCTCTTAGTCCATGTTCCTATACTCTGTTTGATCCTCCCACTCCTTCATTATTATTCTCACCACAGATTCTTTCCCTATCACTGAGGTAAATTCATTCACACTTTTTGATACATTTGATAGGGCTAGACAGGATGGGTTGATATACTCTAGCAGTACTTTTCAGATGGAAATGCTTTAAACCTGTTTGTGGTTTTGCACATGTGTGAAAAAAAGCCCACTGCTGGAGCCAAACTCTAGGTCCAAATATCTGCCGAGGAACATTGTTCACTGAGAATTGTGCCCAATAAAAACAGAAGTGAGGGAAAAACAATTTACTTGTTGGAATGCCAAAAACTACCTAAAATGCCATTCATCTCATGTGCATTGTTGTTAGGAATCACAGTACAACATTCTTCAAAAAAGCCAATGATTATTCCAGGAGGAATTAAAACAACAATAAGAGACTGGGTTTTTGAAATCAATCTGCAACACTGGCCAATCTGAAAATTTCAATAACATTTTTAACTTCCAAGCCTGCCATCTCTACTTATAGATGAGTAAGAAATGACACAAAACTTGTGTTAAAATTATACATCTCTTTCGTAAACATGTCAGTGAGTCCTCATTTAACCTGGATTTAATTTTACATCATCTTCATAACAAATGGCAGAATATGCACTAACCAAAATGCTGTTCACTTCAAAGACAAACTACACAAAAGCTTCCTTAAATCTCATTCTGTACAGAACACTAACAGTTTATAGCATTAGAATAAAAATGAAATTATAGAGTATAGTATCAACAGGGGACACACATACCTATAATATGAATATCATCTTTTCTTCTCTAGCAGCAGACCAATTCCAGCAAATTAATTAGGGGAGCTAAACTACTACCATGTTGCTGCCATGCAGGGATCCTGTGATCACACAACTCCACAAGCCACCCACATTTAGTAATCCAATTATATTTATGTTTTGCTGCTAAATCTTTACCACCACATCTCTAAAACATGTCAACATCAAACCTAGACTGAACATGCCCTTTCCAAAATAAATTATTAATAAAGTGACTCGAGACTTGTCCTGTGATTTGTGAACAAAAAAAAACTTACTTCAGCTGTAATAATTCCTGCTGCCTTCATCCAAACATGTCCTACACCCACATGCCCACACCAAATTTTGAAACTAACACAAGTACAAAAGTTTGTGCCAATCCAATCTGATGTTGAAATATTTAATGAGTGTTAATGAAGGAATGGTTGTACAAAACTTGATAACATGATAATTCATTCAATAGTTGTTGAAATATTTACTTCACATATTTTAAAGTATGGACAGCAGCGTAACGTCACTCTGACATTGCTGTCCCCAAGCTACTAGCATAGCTGAAAATTAAGATTAAATTGCATCCAGCATGGTTGCTATAATTTTCACATAAAAATTTGAGGTACAGAAAAGGGAGAAGGTTCTGAAATCGGCCACGGGAGAGGATATGTAGTAAACAGACTGAACTTGTATTAAACACTTAATAGGAGAAAGCACTTTCCAACACAGTGATGGTTGAAGAATGTGGTGGCCTGGCCATCAGGAACAACAGAAACCAGTAACCGAGCTGCCAAAGCAGCTCTGCCTCTTATGCGACAGTTGCCCACTAAGCTGTCTAGGTCTGACCTTCATGATCCCAACTCTGTAGGTCATTTAACACAGAAACAAAGTCTCAAACAAAAAACTTGCTGTGTTTCCAATGCATGGTATTAAAGTGATTTATGTATTGTGATAGTTTTACTTCATTAGAAAAGCTGAATTTAAATTGGTTTTAGGGTGCCATGACTGACTTGTGCCCACATTATATCTTTACAAATTGATATATGAGTTCCTTTCTCTGCAAAGGGGTTTAATTAATAATTAATAGTTACCATTGTGCACAGATGATATATTTACAACAATAATGTGACTGATGATACAACTTCCTACAGATTTTCCCCAACAATGGAACCACAGATTTATATTGAAAACTAACTTTGCCTCTCAGTAAATACAAAAAACTCAGCAAGGTAAGAAGGAGCTAAGAAGACAGCTGCAGACCAAAGCAGTCTCGCAGTTGAGCTTGGTGAGTAAATTATTCATGTAAATGAAAGTGTTGTGATATTTCCCATTGTGTGAAATAATGGGACTGTATATATGAGATACACCTGGTTCACAGATAACAGGAAACTATGGTTGTCTAGGTGAAATAGTGCAAACGGAATATTTAAAAAGCACAAATATATATATAAAAATGGATAGAGAAACAACAGCAGACATATTTTTGGCTATCCAGACTTATTTAGATTACATCTGTGCTGATGTAGCTCCCAGCCAAATACACAGACAATCAGACTCTCAGATTATCCGTCTACTTCTTTCCCTTTTATCCTCTTCCTATCTGCCTCTCTCTTACGCACATACAGCAGAAGAAGGGAGGTAAGGCCCCTGCTGTCTCACTGTCAGTCCTTTGAAGATCCAAAATGGATCAGTTGTATTTTGCCTATAGATCCGGTCAGCATCTTCACAGCACAGTCTGCGGCATTATGTCACCATCTTCTCACTCCAGTGCACTACTATACAAGGAAGTGTTTGTGTTGGGGAGCTGATAACACCGCTATAAATCACAGGTTCACAGATTGCCAGATTTTGCAAGGCAAGGCAGACAGCACTGTAACACAGGGTTTTCCCTGACTATCTAACTCAAACGAGAACCTTCTTTGTATTACTGGTTGCTGCCTTTGTTCAAAATTCCAGTTTGTAATGTTCACGGAACAAAAAAGGAAGAACAACTGCTAGGGCAGGCAGCAAACGGTATGCATACACTTAGGTTATCTTGTTATTGATATTCAAGAAAAGGCAACAATTGTGACATGACCAATAGGCAAACATGAACAATACTGTGAATATTTGTATGCCATCACCTGGACCTCACTAGCATTGCAGAGCAGCAATCAGCAGTAATAAACAAGAATGACTGACCAACACACTCTGCAGAAAGAAAATAACTCAGTGCTCTGCTTATCACCTCAGCACCCCAGCAAACACTTAACATCTTGGACAATGACTTTCCACTGTTGGAGACATTAATCGTAACACAGTAAGACACTCTGCCTCTCACTAAATTTGTTATTAGTATACAGGCAGGAAACTGTAAGTTGCTCTTAAATTAATGCAGTTAGATTTTTCTTTCTTGTTTTAAAGATGGGTGCAGATCATATATCTTATCTGCCAGTTATGTTTCATATTGTATGTCAGTGGACTGAGGACCTCAGTGAAAATAAAGGCGCCCTTTTCTACAATACAAAATCAACAGAGCATTTATACTGCAACAATCAGCATGCAAGTGTCATGATGGTATTGAATTGGGAGATAAACATATCTTTCCAGGCCTAAAAAAATAAACATCATTTACCACAAACATTTTGCTTCATCTTGGTATAAAATTTAAATCTTTAAGGTGTGCACACAAATCATACATCACACCATGCATCGTTGTTCAAACTTTGCCATGTTTGACTCAAAAAAATCCAGGAAAATCCTCTAACAGGATGACCTTGAACCCTTCTCTCCTGCTCCCACAGTACTCAGGCTAGAGACAGGGAATTTTTAATATGATAAATGTACAGACTGTGTAAATGAGTCTGTGTGAATTTGTGTGTTGATTGTATTTACAATACATTTGAAAACACTCTTTGTCTTGCAGATGCAAAATGTGCTTTTGACATGGTATAATGTATCGAATGGTAAAATGAAAACTGCAGCCATGAAAGTAAAGCTGGTAACTGAAAAGAGATCAAGAAGAGAGATAGAGGAGAATAAAAGAATAAAAGAATGTAACCAACAGTATTAAATGCTTGCTGATATGCTTGATGATAAGTGAAATTTAGATTCAAAGATTTCAGAACCAAAAGATGTTTATAGTGTCTTTGGATCACTGAGTCATTAATCTTGTCAGTACAATAGTTCTATTGTGTTCAATGTATATTTTATGAGGATAAAGGATCTGGATATTTGTTAAATGTAAAAGATGAGGTGCACTGCTTAGGAGTTTACTGGTAATATGGTTTTGGCCAGTCTAGAACTGACCAATTTAAGATCAGTCTTTGGTACCTCGTCAAATAATTACTCATTGAAAAAGTACAGTCCACTTACATTTACTAGGATTGTCAACACTATGACAATATATGTGGCACAGGGTCTTGAGCAGCTTAAGCCATGAATAATCTTCTCCACTACAGTCACATAAAATAACTTTTGTAACTTGTCTTGGTGAGAACATATCATGTCTAACCAAGTTTGTGCTTGAAAGTGATGATACACCCAAGGGTTGTGTTTGTGATACAATCTGTTCTGGTGTGGTGTATTTTCTACAACAGAAAAGTAGGGAAGCGGCAGACAACCAGCTTCTCTGTATGGCTGCTGTTCAAGAACCCTGGGGCAAACCATATGCTGACATAGCAAGGTGTCAGAAGATACAGCCCGAAGACAGATGAAAGTGTGTTTCACAAGATCCGGGACTGACCCCAAGGCACTGGCAGCAGTAATGAGAAGACAGAAGCTAACAGGGGCACTCTGCATAATAAGACAGCTGTTAACTACTAACTACTAAACAAACTACTGTTGACTAAAAATAAACTATCAATATTCCCATTCTCAAGCCATCAGTTTCAATGTATGAGTATGTCTGTCTCTATGTGTGTTGAGTTTAAGGGAAAAGAGGAGAAATTAGTCATTGNACTAAACAAACTACTGTTGACTAAAAATAAACTATCAATATTACCATTCTCAAGCCATCAGTTTCAATGTATGAGTATGTCTGTCTCTATGTGTGTTGAGTTTAAGGGAAAAGAGGAGAAATTAGTCATTCTATGACCCACAATGAAGAGATACACAAATTGTGAAATCAACATATAAGAGCATGAGAGCATTCATATAAATCTCAGTGATGTACCTGTGTGTGCATGTGACTTCAAGGGGGTATGTGTTCAAATGATAAATCACTGCATCGATTTTTCATGAAATTCATATTAATGCACTGATCTGATGTAATATTTTCATTATAAGGATATTGTGAAAAAGAGTGATATACTGTATACATTTCTTTTCCAAGAGAAAGTACAGCAAAGGCAAAATGACAGATACTATATGCTGGGGTCTAATGCAGTATTCAGCAATAAAGCCAGTTTGACAAAACAGCACCTGTGGTTTGTAATGCAAGTAGACATACAAAATGCAGTTGTTTTTAGTTGTAGTTCCCAAGTTTCAGGAGAAAAGAGCATAACATACATGAGCTTTTTGAAGTAAAATTTAAACAAAAGTCCTTATACTTGGTCACTACACTGGTCGCTATCATTTGATTTTCAAGCATCAAAAACCAAATCAATTTAAAGACTTTTATACACAAGGTGTATTACAGAACACAATGTCCATGCATTCATCAGCATGAGAGCTCTCTATATATCAAGAATACACAAAATGTTTTGTCAAAAAACACATTTGACAATAAAAGCCTCCACAATTAGAGGGTGAGGTGTACTGGTTTAGGATGGATTTCACATTATTGCAAACTTGCTTCCGGACCAAATTAAACCGGTTATGTCACTGTGGAAAAAACATCATGGATAATCATTGTTAACCAATGGTGTCAATTTATATTTAATCCTTTCTTTGGCCTTGACAAGATGTCAATATTTTTTCAGTTTTCTGCTTCAGTTCCCGTTTTTCTCCTCCAAACTTAAATGAAAGGTTGCCGTCTGTTACACGGTAAATGTCCGATGGGTAGCATGCCAAGAAGCAGGGGTTCCAGACTGACTTTGAACATCACTGCCTCTCACAGGATTCAAACTCTCTTAGAAATACTGTCATCCAGATTCGAACAAGGGATAGAAAAGAGTACAAAGAGTGGAGAACTTCACATGTCCAAATCCCGTGAGCCTTTTTCCCTTTTTTTTCTGTATTTTGCATTTAAAGATGAAGCAGAGGAAGAGCACACATTTCTTTAATACCTCCAATTTCCAGACAGTACTTTATAATATATGAATATAGTTTGTCTGCAATCTGACAGAGTATTATTTTAAAATACAGTAAGAATGGATGTGCTTCAATAATGGATACCTCAATAAACTGAAATTAACATAAAGTTTTTTTTTATTCTGAAACAACTCCAGCCATTAAACAAAATCATATTTCTTTAAATGGCTTTGTTTCTTCCTGTAAAGTAAGATGCTACTGTTGTCAACATCATCATCTTACTACTAAATGATGTCTACTCTCTAAACTTAGTTCATCTTCTGTGGCAGTGCCCAAAATTAAACAAAAAACTCTGAGAGCGACTGCTCTGTGGTTACAACGAAAAATCTGAGGAGAAGTACAGCATCTTTTTCTTGCCTCCAAAAAGTGCCTGTTTGAGGTTCAGCCTTCCTCCTTTTCCACTAGCTTAATGGATTATGACAGTGATGCAGCATGAAGCCTTAATCCCCTTGCCGCCATCGTCTCCCCTCCCTTTATGTTAAGCCCCTTGACTACAGTGTGCATGTATGTGTGTCAGGTGCCAACCAGTACTCATACAAAAACAAAGGGGGTTAAAGCATCCACAGCTGACAGCCAACTCTACCCTTCAGGTGTTCAGCTAGCCTACTATGAAGCTATATGAGGTCTAAGTCAAATATTCTACCATGTCAATTAAAAACAGCTTTCAACTTGATGACTCATAAAACAAGAAGTATGTATACAGACGCATACATCTACAACTTTGCTTTTTGCTATATCATCTAAAATGTACTTAACAATAAATGTGAATACTGACTAGCAGCAACACAGTGTTGTCCTCTTGTGTGTCTGTTAGCTCAACGTGTCACAATAAGCTCACTCTTTCATCCTGAGCCTCTGTCTAGCTTCAAAGCAGCACTTCTTCCTAGAGGCCTTCATTATCAAGCCAGTGTTAACTTTTACCCAAGTGATAATAAAAAATAACCACAGAACTACAGTGGATGCAGAATTGTCAGAGTACATATGCAGTAATAATTCCTGATTAATCTATTAAGACACAGAGCTAATACATAAGAGATGACCTCTGAGATCAAACATTCATTAAGAGCAGCACATTGCACTGGCAAGGCTGGAGAGAGTACTCACCATGAATGAATTCATGTTAAGAGTATCAAAATCAAGCAGGGGACTCAAAGGTCCCTGATGAAGGAAACCATAACCAGGAAGTAGTTTGATAGCTCTTTCTCATCTGGCAAACTGGACAGTAC
>JANJYP010123455.1:0-16223 GCA_024605115.1 Rastrelliger brachysoma | reverse complement strand
AATATGAAGGAAATGAATCCACCAGATTTGTTAGACCTCATGGATACACAACATATGTTTCAGTAATCCACACTGAGTGTAACATAACCTTTGTCATAAGGAGTCATAAGTGACTGCACTGTACACTGTACACACTGATCACAATAGAAATTCCCATAACACAAATGAATGGCAACTTTCATTAGACCCTCTTGGCTCCTAAATGCTCTCTTCTTTTCCCCATTTGTATAGCAAGCTTTGTGTTATGAATTACAGTACGTCTTAAACCTAAGCCAAGATAAGATAGCCAATGACATCATCAGGGTTATTTTTTTCAAACAATAAAAACTTGACAAAGTTTTAAAAGAACCATAAGACAGAAGGCATTTGTTTTTGGTGGATGAGTAGTACTCCACATATACTCAGTGTACAAAACAGTGAACAGAGAAAAACTGATAAACTTTAATTCCATTAAGAGAGTAACTAAACACTAAAAAAACATGTTTATTTGGTGACTATATCTTGTTTTTGTTACTGTCCACACACACACACACACACACACACACACACACACACACACACACACACACACACACACACACACACACACACACACACATTTTTCTTTCCTGCGTCAGTGCAGCCATCCGGTATGTTTTCAGCATCTCAGGTATGCCAATAATGACCCAAGGAAGTGTGCTGGCTCTTGGTGTTACCTTGTTTTTAGGCCTTGCTTTCTCTGCGTGGCAACCCTTATCTGATCGCCCCTGCACAAACAGGAAGGTATTTAATCACAGAATCTGTAACTACTTTCATTTTAGATATATGGAGGAGGACTGGANAGAGAGAGAGAGAGAGAGAGAGAGAGAGAGAGAGAGAGAGAGAGAGAGAGAAAGAGAGAGAGATACACAGCTGCCTGGGTACAATTGCCCTCACAGTACCTAGTCACTGTCATTTGAGAAGGCCAATTGCCTCATGTCATCAGGGTAAAAGCGGGTAGTGGGGAAAGACACACATGCTACACCCGCCCCCTCAACACACATACACAAGTATAAAAATAGAGGCCTAGTGACCAAGCTCCTGCTGTGAATGACCAATACAGTACTCATAACAGAGCTTTAACATCAGCATCAACAACGCAGTCATTAATTTTGATTCATAGCACTCCCTCACTGAGATTTAAATAGATTAGAGAGCATGAATAAGACAATTCAGACTTTGCCAGAGACACAGGCTCTGTGTGACATTGGCGTGTTTACAAGGGCTACTGATGTGTACATGTATGCACTTTTAAGCACAGATTTCTGCACACAAGCCCAACATACACCAGCACACACACTCAGACATATGTACTGTACAAACACAGAAGCACACGCAATCTCATCCACCTGTTGTGGGACCCTCTCTTAGGCTCCAGTCTCCAACTGTTGGGTGAGGGGGACAGACGCACATATGTACACAGTCTCCTCCTCCTCATGCCTACTGAAAACCAGGCTGGGTAGTATTTTTAGCTTGTAGTATGCCAGGCTTTCATCAAGCACAATCCCCTGCCCCTCTGTCTTTCTCCCAGTTTCCCCTGCCTCTTTGCCTCGCACACTTCTCCTCCGTCACTGTCCGTCCCCCTCAAAGGAAGCAGTCAGGACAGATCACAGTCCTCATTTAGATGACTTTTGATCTAGAGGGGAAACTCTTCCGTGCTCAGGAAATGTCTGCAGGTAGCTAAATCTTTTGAAGTGTCCCTGCCCTGCTGCATTAACTCTTTCTATTTTTAACAACCACACCACCTTGACACACTGAGCTCACTGTCTGTGTCTATTTTGGGTTAAGTAAATGGGGAAAAAAGGTTTGTGGATATTTATGGTGAATAGAGTAAGAGGAAAATTAAACTTCCACATGTATGGAGTGTTCATTGCTAAGTATGGAAAAAAAGAAGACTTGGTTAATTTGATGTTGTGCAATTTTCTCCTGTGTGAAAGCAGAGGATAAGAAGGGAGGAGAAGCCACCCAAGTTGGGCAATGATGGCTGAATGCACTCCTCTTTACAGATTGTGGTTTATTATGGAGGGAATAGCTCAGTGTCACACATCACGCCACTTGAGGTCACATTATTATGCTGCCCCAGGCAACATGACTCAGACAGAAGCAGTGGTGCGAGTCCGATGTATTCCACTGTGATCTCTGCTAGATCAAACCCTTCTCACCGTGTTGCTGTTGGATCTCTGCCTCCTTTTTTGTGAATTTGCAGAAATCTTCTAGGGCACCTTAACGTTTTATGATCACTTTTCAAATATAAGAATAAAACAATGAAATTGCACAGATGTTCATTTCATTTTCTAGAAGTACATTTGACTATGAAAATGATGAAATGATGAAAGTGTCTAACAAAATCTTCTGAAAACCAGACTAAACATTACAAAAACAATATCAAATCTAAAGCAACAAAACAATGACCTTTTATTATACTGGTTCTCACAGACATTTATCGCTTGTTCCATATGATTTTGCAGTTGGAAATTATTTGACTTAGCTCTAAATTCACACAGAAAATATAGCCCTGATTTGGCTGTAGTAGAGCATTCAATTCGTACATGAAACCATTTCATATTGGAAATGATCTGCTAATTTAAATGCTTCTGAATCAGCCTCATTTCCTATTACTGCATGCCAACATATATTGTTTATATATTGTGATGGCAATATACTACATACTGTGATGCACATTTCTGGAAATTCAATTGAAAAGCTGTTCACAAATTTAAAGTCATTTTACACTTTAATACAACTGCTACAACCTAACTACTAGCAGGCCGCCACTGACATGTACAGTACACCCGCAGTACAGCTCACTCACTGTACTCTGTCCTGTAGAGGCAGTGCTCATCAGTAGTTAGGTTGTAGTACAGTGTAAAAACCCAGGATGACAATAACAACAAAACTCTGAACTCACGGATGAATAGTACTGGCAATTCGTGATAAAGTTTTGGTGGAATGAATGAGTTTCACAGCAGCCCTTACCACTCTGGTTATATGGATATATGCGGTTCTTGAATTGATTAAATAGCGTCAGATGGACTCCAAATTATACTAAACTGTAACCCTAGATATAAGGTCTAGGTTGCAAAAATGGCTATTCTCCTTTAAGTATCCAACACATGAAGCTACTTTATCACACCCATACATAATAAGCCTACTGTGTATCCAAAATTTCCATAAAGCAGCCCTGCTCACTTTTTTTGCAAAATCTTCAAAGTGTTTATTATCATACAAACCATCCCAAGCTCCCTCCACACATACTATAAGTGAATGTGTCTGGGCTGAATATTTACTTGATGACACCAAAGGGCTTAAAGTCAGAAGAGGGGAAGTGAATACATAACCTTATTTGGAGGACAACACTAGTCATGTAATGTCCTTCTAGTGTAAGTCTGAAAAGGCTAGTGACGTTTTGTTACTTCCAGGCATGAGTAAGCATGAGTCCACTGGCCCTGTCTTCATCAAAATACACCCTGAGTCAGGAGGTGGCTAATGAGACTCACCACTAGTGCTGTGTCTGTGGGAATTCATGACTGAATACGTCAGTATGTAGGTGTCTGTATGCAGGTTCCTTATTCTATAAACTCATAACTCTTTTGCTCACGTACACAAATACAGTCACACACAGACACAATCCTTGTCTGGTGACACAGCACTAATGGCAGTCAGGGTGTATTGTGAAAACAGAGAGCCGTATGCTTTGCTGGTTCTGAACAAGGCCAGAGGGCCTGAGCTCTGATCCTGATTAACCTCTTTGTAGCCAACCCCTAACATCCGGACTACTCCTGCCAGCACTCTACTGAACCATCAAATAAATATCTTGAAGGATGCTACAAGACCAGCAGTAGTCGTGGATGCACACATAGAAGACAAGAATGCTTTTAGTCAGTCTTTGAGTCAATGACACTCAATTTGCATTACATTTTGGGAATTTTATTAACATTAAAATCCATTGAGGTGACATTAAATTGCCAGCATTGCAATTAACCAATATTAATGTAATATCCAATGAATGTAACCCCTAAATGATCTGTGATTTAGAATTGGGGTATTTTCTTTAGTGGAGGAAAGCAAAGATAGGGCAGTATGTCTTGAATGGTTACCAGCTCCAGCATCTCAATTTAAGATTTTAATCAGTGAACAGCTCTACTGGATAGCTGCTGATTCAGGTAGAGATGAGTCACCCTGATTAAGACCAAGTAATCTCCACTGTTTAAGTATCTTGTTCATTTGTATTTGAATTAACACTGTCTCTTATCCAAGACATTTTTATGAAAACAATAGTGAAGTTATCCTTAAGTCCCTCAAGTACATACATAAAAACAGATAATAGGTTAAACCAACATTATCAGGCTAAACTTCATGTTATTGTTGTGCAGTGTAGAGCTTAATTGTACTGTTATTTTATCAGTTTGTTTAATTAAATGATTACAAAAAAGTAATTAGCTTCTGAATTGTAGGGACTTGCAGCTTTTGGAGGCACCACCCTGTGTTTTTTTGGGTTTTTTTTGTGTGACAATTTTCCCTTTTAAAAAAATATTTGATTAATTAAAAAATATGCCAAAATATTCAACAGGTTAATTGTAAACCCTTACAAATTTTTTTCTTACAATTGATTACTTATCCTAATGTGACCCAGAATAATATATAAAATTATATTTCATCTTTCCTAAAAATACTTTTGTGCAGTTTTTGACACATATTTATTAATAAAACTAAAGAATACATTCTCTCTGCTCTATGAAAACATGCCTGAAAGATTGAACATGTCTTTTTTTGGCACAGACACCTTTGTTGTAAAGTTGGTAGACAGGAAGCAGGAGAGAGAGAGAGAGAGAGAGAGAGAGAGAGAGAGGGGGATAGACATGCAGGGAAAGGATGTTGCGGCTGGGATTCGAACCGGGGTCTGCTGCTTAAGAGCAATGCTCCATATCACTACGCTACCAAGTGAGCCGAACATGTCTTATAACCCTTACATATAAATACACATACATACAAATATTTCAGATGATACATGTTTTGCAAGTCATATTTACTAAAAAAAAAACAACATAAGAACACTGTCTCTGCATTAATCACCAATTTATTAATGACAGATGAGGCTATATATGTAATGATTTGTGGTTGTGAAATTATGTATAGAGGCTAATTATGAGTTTATACTGTGAAATGCCTAAATGTGAGGAGTATGTAAGGGTTAAGAAAATAAATAGCGGAAATGAAACCTAGTGACAGAAGCTGAGGGAACTTTCTATTATGTCAAGACACATGGATATGAAAATATTAATTCTGCACATTAGTTATTTAAACTGTCAGAGGAAAATGATTTCCTCCCACTTAGAAGAAGTATGACATAGGAATTCAATGTGGACCAGCCTATTACATGGAAAATAGAAGTAGCTTTAACATTTTCACACTCCTTCTTCCCAGTGAGGTCAGACATAAAACCACAGCTATTAGCAAAAGAAACATGGCTATGATGCAAATAAAACCAATGGCTGGACCAATGGCTTCCTTTAACTAATTGGTTGACATGAAATCATGGGGAAGGATGTTTATCTGGCTGCTTGTTTAGAAATATTTATATGTCAAAAAACAAACCGGTATTGTCAAAACAAAACAAAGCTAAAATCAGCTTTTTTTTTTTTCTCTCCAGAAAATAAAATAGAAATGATTCAAACAAACACTGTAAACAGCTGAGGTGCTGGTGGGAGCCCAAGTGCAAATAAACACCTCAGGAAGGAAGACAGATTGAAGGCTTTTCCGGAACAAATCTTTGTCCAAACAGAAAGACAGACAAGGGTTTGTTTGTCTCACTGGCCTTTTGACCTGGGCTTTGTGGTGGCAAATTCTGAGATTTGTTGTGGAGTTAGCAAGTTGGCTCAGTAGTTCGCACAGAGCAATGATGGAGTAATAATTAATGACATGTTATAAGCCTGGTACTTATAGTGGCTATTTATTAAGATCATATTTATGAAAATTTTATCCATTATCCTATTCAACCTCATTCCTCAAGCTAAAATATTCCACTGTATGGAAGCAACAACAAAATATTGCTCCCCAGTGGATTGATACCAAGTGTTTGTAGGTAATCGCACTCACCCTATGATAACAGTCAACAGTCATTACTGAGGGTATGTCACTATCCCAAAACATGGGGATAATACCAGCATGGCAAAAGGCTATCACTCTTGTTAATTCACTATCAAGAGCAAGGTCAACTTGAACATTTCAAGGAAAAGAATTGAGTTAGGGCAGCTACAGTTATTTTACTTCATTGTACAGCAAACCAAGCCAAACCACTTTACCATTTCATAATAATGACAGCTTATTGGGGTAACATGGGAGTGAAGACAACATGATGTTTAGACTATTTGTGAGCTTAACACCTAAAACCAAATGTACCAACTTAATAAGTTAATTCCTAAGAGAGCTCTTTGAGTGAGCCACTAAATGCTTATTGTTGGAAGAAAGATTTACAGTCTGAATCCCTGGACCAGCTGGTCAAAGTGTAATCCCCCATTCACACACAGCATCCTGGTGCTGCCCAAAGTGATTCAAGACCTAAACGTTACCCAGTGGCACAGTCTGAAAAAGTGGAAGAAAGTTCAAGCCTGAGCAAACGTCTACTGATATACAAGTGTGACTACCCGAAGACGGCTGATCACATTTGCTTTGAATCCCTTGGGTTTCCTCCAATAAAAGTACTTTAAACAAAACAGAAGAAAAGCTGTAGAATTATATAACTATACAACTCCAACAGTTACTCAGACACTAAAACATGCAGAATATGTTGGTTACTCAATAATTTCAGTAGGACAACAGCACTGGCACAGGACATACTCCATCAAGAAAAAAAAAATTGGTTGGTCTCAACTCAGCCCAAATGTCATAAGTGAATGGGTCGAATTTGAACTTAAGCAGACAAGAACTACTAAGAAGTTCAATTTAAAGGAATAGTTCACCAAAAAATGATTTTCAGTAATTATCGACTTACTATCATGCTGATGAACACTCTGGAGTAGTTGTTTCTTCATACAAGTGCAGCTGGAGACCCCGGGGGGCGTTTGCTGTCCATATAATGAGAGCCATTGGTGCTCAATAAGAAAAGGTCCATAAAAATCCACAAAAACTTTGCAATATTCCTCCATACTGCACATCCGCTGCCTCTAAAGTCTCCTAGAGCTGCGCCATGCATTGCCGTCCTGAAACTCGTCCATTTAATATGTTTTTTAGCTTTAGTAGTCACTGTAACTGAAGAGTTCAGAAGGAGGGTGCATGTGCAGATGCCACACTAGCTCCATCAGGCTAAAGGTTACAGTGACTACTATGGCTAAAGAAACATATTAAATAGACCAGTTTCAGGTCGGCAATGCATGGCACAGCTTCAGGAGACTTAGGAGGCAGTAGATGTTTTATTGTTAATGTTATTTTTGGGGGTAGTTTGATGTGGTTTTGACTTTGAGCACAATAGACTGTAATGCTACAGGCTAATGTAGCCAGACAATCTTCCTGCTGCTGCAGAGATTACAAAGAAACTAAAACCATCTTTCTACTGTACTGGGGGTTAGTAGATAATGATATAGTTTTACTTTTTCAGTGAACTATTCTTTTAAGAGTAAGATAGCACTGATATTCAGACAAATAGTACATAGATAAAGTGACTTTTGTCATAAAGGTGAAAGGATATGGACTGTCTTTGCTGGGATGAGGGATGTGCTGACTTTATGTGTGTGTTAAGAGGCCCAGTATCAGATTTAGACCTGGTCCCAGTGGGCTATAAAGCATGGTGTTGGATCACCACTCTGCTGGGGCCTGCAAGGGCTGAGCATGAGGGAAGAGAGAGGGATACTCAGGGGGGACTGCAGTAGCAGTGTGTCGTTTTTATCTTATGGATCCTTCTCACCACCGTAGGTGAGCTTCTTTTTCTCTTCACTGGAAAGGCTCTTTCTTTAACAAACCAAAAATGTATTTCCCTTGGCTCTCCAATCTCACTGTCTCTCTTTCAGTAACCCCCACCACCTCAAAAGCTTTAATAGCATATTGTCAAAGAAGTTAAGTATACACTATCCTCACAACAGGTTGTTTCATTATGAAGCTCTGTAAAGAAAACAATAAAAACTAGAAAAGCACTTGGAAAGCGCAGACCTCTGCAAGGGCAGCTCAGCCCCCCATCCCCCAGACGGTGATCCTGATCACCCTCAAAATCGAATCACTTGTTCCTGGTCCCATTGCGGACATTTCCTGAAAATTTCATCAAAAAATCCCTCTATAACTTTCGAGTTATGTTGCTAACAGACAGACAGACAAACAAACAAAACAAAACGAAAACATGTGCCAGATCAGTAATTGTCAGAATTTTTTAAACATGCTTATATACATTTCAAAAATAAATTGCATTAGCAGAATTTCCAAGTTCTTGGTAAGTGGTAAACTAATCAACTTGATGACATCAAGATTTTTGCAGTGTAAAAACTGACTCTCTCTCTCCCTCTCTTTACATCACCTCACTTTCACTGTCCTCCAGCTTGGGAAGACATCATCAAGGCTTTCTGGCTGGCCTGCGGTGAGGCTGAGGGTTATGGCTTTAGCTATTGAAATACATGCAGACAGACACACAGGTGGTGTTTCACTTTCATTCTGGGTAGAAAGTGACTGACTGCATACAGTATGACTGAGCTCCCTCTGTCCTCGCACATCTGGAGTGAGCTGGGTGTATGGTGGGGAGGGGTGTGTGGAATGGTGAATGACAAAAATGCATGGACAGAGAATGTGTGTGTGTGTGTGTGTGTGTGTGTGTGTGTGCGTGCGTGCGTGCATGTGCATGTTTGTGTGTGGAGGGTAGCATGATATGTGTCATAGTTTTGATCTCTTCATTTTTGTGGATAAAAGCTTGTGCTTGTGTATGTGTAAAGGGTGAAGACAGAAACACCATAATAGAGAACGTTTTCGATTAATGTTTTTTTTGTTTAATACTTTAAAAACATACTGAATTCATATTTTGCTTTACACTAATGTAAAAATGGATACACATGGATAAAAATGTGCCTTTTTTACAATGAACTTAGTCATTGTTTTGTACTTGTTAAATGTTGTTATTGAAGAAAGTTTCATGTCCATGTATATATACAGTGGCAGTCAAAAGTTTGGACACACTTTCTGATTCAGGGTTAGAGAAGTATGTAGGATGTATGGATGGATGAATGTATGGATGCTCTGATCATTGCATATATGGACCACCACATGGAATGTTAAATTTATCAATGTGTTTTTGTACATTTTATATTCCATTTTGCAACATGTATAGTCTTGTAAGACAAATAACAAGAAAAGAATAAACAAACAAACAGTGAAGGAAACAGATCAAGAAGAAAAGAAAAGAAAAGCGAGAGGACTGGTAGTGTGAAAAAGAAGAAAGACACACAAATAGAGAGACAGATGTTCCAGTGCTGCTGCTTTGCCCAGTGAATGGCAGTAAGGCATGCAGCTGCAGCTCTAAATGACAAGTCATTTCCAAGTTCAAGATCTGTTAAAAAAGGGCAGGAAATTTCCACTTACTTTATGTGTCAGGAGCTGATTACCTGTATGGACAAAGTAGACTTGAGTACTGCCTCATAACCAACTAGATCAATCCTTTCATACACACCTTAAATTTACTACATACATGCATGGATATATGATTATTAACATAAATACACATGCTCTTTTGATCATCACTGAACTACTCAATAGTATTCAAATGTCATCCTAAACCATGAAAGAGAAGGAAGACTAGCATGACTGAAATACACAAGACTAATATCTGGAGACTCTTTTCAGTGTGAGTTGAATAAACATATAAAAGTAATTAATGTAATAGAAGAGCGAGCCAGGCCCTTGAACTTTATTTTTCCTGTGCTGCCTGGTGTGCAGTGTGCCGGTGAGGAACAGCCCCTCTTCATCTGTGTGTGTTGGAGTGTGCTTCACAGAGGGCTGCCGCTACGTTTGGCAAGGGAGGGGTCCCCTTCACACAGCTGTGCAAATCTTCCTGAGCATCATGTCTGTGTGCATGGTGTGTGCGTTAGCTCAGGCGCCAGCACCTGTACAAAATCTCACTGACTCTTAGAGGCCCCCTGATGAACTTGACACCAGGACCAGCTCAATAGCAGGATAGCGCCAGCACATTGTCCAAAGGCCACAGCAGGGCTGTAGGGCCTCTAGCACTCCTGTGGCACGTGCCTGTCGCTCCCCTAGCTCATGACCCAAGGTGGAGTTATGGGGTTTAGGAGAGGAATGGCTGCTTGCTGCTTCAGCTCCACATAGCTATCTAGGCTCCACACTCACTAGCTATCCCTGACCCCCTCAAATGCTCTATTAGCTGGAGTCAGAGGATCATGGATGGATCTCCTGACTCATTGTTTTTCTTGTACACCAGTAGCCAGCATCATTAGTGAGTGAGTGTGCATGTGCACAAGACTACATGTTGAAGGTGGGTTTGACAGGGAAGAGGAGAAAAGGAAGGGACAGATAAAAGTAGAGGAACACTAGTTAAATTTTAAGCTGAAGACATGTGTGTCTCTCCCTCTTCCTCTCTCAGCCTAACCAGTAAAGGGAGATTGTCACCTGGTTAGAGCATGGTTGAATTTAATTTTTGACAATTTAAAAAAAATCAAGCAATCTCTAACACAAGTCTAAAGGGAAAGCTATCTTATCAAAGATTTAATGTTAATGTTCTGCCTTTTAAGATCACTATAATAAATATGTGATCTCAATCTTCATCCCTTCTGCACAAAGAAAGGGTTACAGCAAATAGCCATAACCTCAGCAAATGTATGAAAACAACAATGTTATGTATTCCATGTTTGAAGAATACTATTGACATAAACACTGAATTAATTAGGAAACATTTTGCCTTTCTGAAAATTGACAAACTCTTTTTGAATAATGATACAAGGGAAGTGTGTAAACCCTCTCCAAAGTTTAAACTGCTCAATTTCATGCCTAGGAAAGTGTAAATGATAAATGTTTCAAAACATCTGCATTTATATTAAGCTAAACATTTACAAAATTCCACATAAAAATGACTCAGACACAGCTATGAATAATGTATTGTTTCTCAGCCTAATATGAATCTCATCTTGGCACAGTTGATTGTTTCACACACAAGACTCTTGTGGCTTTCAATACAAACATTACAGGAGTGATGAGCTCATGGATGAGCTCAGGGATGAGTTGAGAAGAGATGATGATGATGATGATGATTTACTGAAAGCGGTATTTGGAGGAATGTTTGAACAACTACATGCAGAGGCTATATGGGAACGTTCTATTTCAGTGTCAGCCCTATTCTGGGAATAGAAACAACTCTAGTCATAACAACGGCACGCTCACAAGATGACTGATAAGATGCCGATTAGATGAGTTCAGTCTGGAGAATGTGTGTGTGTTTATGTGATAGACAGAGAGGGAGGGAGGGAGGGAGAGAGATACAAATAGAGAAAAAGTTAAAAATTAAATGCAATAGAGAGAGTGAGCAGAGAGTTCTGAAGTTTGGTGACAGGCACGATGTGTAATGAATAACTGACGTCAGAGCACTGTTAATGTTTGGTGTGAGCTTCCTGTTGGAGTGGTTTCCACACTTTGGAGATGGTGGGGGTGGAGCCTAAATTTGCCTTGTTTGCTTGTTTGTTCAAAAACAGACAAGTGTAGGGTCCTNACACACACACACACACACACACACACACACACACACACACACACACACACACACACACACACACACACACACACACACACACACACACAAATGAAAATATGGGAAAGCATTGAGATTTGGGAATTCCTTTTAATCCCTGTGGTTCAAATGCAGTTCAAAATCCTGTTTTATCATAAAAATAAGCTAAAACTCATTAAACGTATAGGCTAACAGCTCTGGCACTTTTTCACTGAGTATCTCCACAGGTCTTCTTAGCCTGTTATATTTTCTCCTTCAACCTATCCTCCTCTCTTTCTTATCTTACTCCATCCTCCTTCACTGCAAATTTAACAATGTTCTTCTTATTGTGAGCCATTCATCTGTTTTATGCAGGACAGGGGTATAAATCAGGGGCCCAAAATGCCCTTCAGATTCTGGGAACCCCTGCCTCCTCCCAAAACCTGGCTCAGTGAGCTGGAGACGGGGTGATTTAATATCAGAGGGTGCTTTGTCTTAGCATGCTGTGCTACTGACATCTCCACCACTAAGAGCTAATGCTAAGACCAGACTGCACCTGAGAAGAGAGACAGGAAAGAAAAAGAAAGCGTTGTGGAAATTTATTAGCATGCTCATTGTTGGCAAACCCACTTTACATTTAGCAATTTTCATATTCTTACTATAATTTAATTGTGCTCTTTTGCTTAATGGCTAGGTATGTAATATTTTATAAATTGTATGATTTCATGAGGACTTGCTGTAACTTTGTTCAGACCAGATGAGGCATCATTGAGATGACAAGTGAGTGACATAATAAGGGGGAAAACTCTGTCAGTGTTTATAAATGATGTGAAGTCACCACATCATCAAGCACTATAAACTTACAGAATGGAGGGAATGACGTCACCTAATGGAGTGACCACCCACCTGACATCACGCTGTATTGTCACACACTGGCACATGACAAGCCCTCCTCTGTTGAATCCGTGTCACCAGCAGACAAGCTTGGCACTCAACAGCATTGTGCCCTCACACCTCATGCCAAGGAGGTGTCCAAACACTCAAAGCCATAAAAGAGCCAAGAGGCCTTAATCAGTCCTATTTACACCTGCCAACTGGGGGACAGACACACTGCATTACGTTAGCCAAGAAGTAACTGTTTTTATTAAAGACAACATGAAACTCTTATCTGCGTGCCATTTGTTTGCTTTGTCATTTATGTCAAGGTGACTACTGTTTGAAAAAAATGTACAATATATGGATCATTCTTTACAATTTGTGATGGATGGCATGCAAAGACATTACTAACACAGTAATTGGTGTCAAAGTTAGCCTTATAGACAAAAATATATACGCCCACATAATGTATGGAGAAAGACAAACTAACGTATGGATGCACAGAACACACATACCATACGACAACAGGACTATTAGGAATATAATTAGCGTTAAGTATTATCCAACATCATGGGACCATCATTTCAGCTCTTTATCTGTTTGCCCTGTTAGACTCCATCATGCACAATTATGATAAAGACATTTCTAGCTACCATAACATAGTTTGAAGAATGACACATGTGTAGGAGCATTGTCCCTACTACCTCGAAAGCCATCCTGTGGTGAACTAGGGAACAGTGCTGCTAATCTATAGTGGGGGCCTTCTTCTACTGCTGCATTTTCATGCTTTCAGTTCTCATTAAAACCACAAAAAGAGAACTGCAAAGGCCCTTCGGAGCCCAGGTCTTGGAAATTTCGCTACGCTAAACCACCATAATATGTGCCTCCGTCCCACAAACATATTCAAGGGGGGCTCTTTGGTTGCCGTGTAATAAGTCCTGGCGTGCTAGCCTTGTAATTGGCCATAATTAAAAGGAGGCAGAAGGAGACGAGGATCTTCCTCACGGCTTCAGCTGCCAGGCGGCAGGAAGTAGTAAAGACACGCTGTCTCTTCCTTTACTAGGTGCCACTACGTCTTTCTCTTTGAGCCTTTTTTCTCCCTTTCTTCCTGTCACTCAGCATCTTTGTGAGAAGTATCTTTCAGGTCTCTGTTTGGAGAACTGCCACATTGTGGAGGGGGTGAACTTGAATGTGTTAAGTCCTTGCCTCTTTATCATTAAAACCCTCATGGTACCGTACAGTGTGTGTGTGTGTGTGTGTGTGTGTGTGTGTGTGTGTGTGTGTGTGTGTGTGTGTGTGTGTGTGTGTGTGTCTTTGTGTGTGTGCACACGTGTCTTTACCATCTTTGTCTCTGTTCAGTCTGTAATTATTCAGTCTGCAGATGCTCCCTTTGTGTTTGTTGTCTGTCTCCTACTTGCAACCTTGTCAATATCAAGTCTGCACAGCTTTCATGACACTACAACATGTCTACCCAGACTGTCTCAGCAGGCCCAGTTTATTCTGATCTGGGGAATTGTCTTTCTGTTTTTTCCATGCTATTTAACCCACCCACACCCCCACCCCCACTCCAACACTATGCTCAGTTAGACTTTCTCTATATATCAAACAAGTTTTCAGCATATCACCATTGCCTGGAATATTCAAGTCAAGGACTGTCTATGAATTTCATTGTTTTAAAAACTTAGTATGTAAGGATAAAATTATTTGTTTTAGAAAAATTCACCAGAAAATGTTACCCAAAATATTTCAAAAAAAGAATAAAACATGTTTATACAACAAGTCTAAGGTATTGTTTAAGTTCCTTGCCAAGCATTTCTAATTCATGTCCTTTATGTCATTCACAAAGGAATCATTTCTAATTTATAAATATCTCAGTGCTGTCTGTATATTCCTTACATCACAGTGGTATCCCAGCTTCAGCTAGCATCTGCCTCACAACACTGTTGACATATGAGAGTGCTAACATGCTTTTGTTACCTGAGGATCATTCACTGTAACCAAAAACAAAACAGCTGCTTGACTTAGCATCAAGCTGAAATGAAACACTACAGAGGCAGCAATGAAAAGAATGGAGGGAAAATAGCAAGAAGAGGTGGTTGAGGAGAACAAATTCATATGTTGTTCATATGTGTGATGCTGATTGTTGGAAGCCTGAACAAATGCAGTGTTTATAGAAAAATGTTTTTACAGATAGGGTGGAAAGAAATGTAAATGTTGCCATGTTCACAGGTATAGTCAATGGCATGGTGCACATTCAAAACCACAAACTAAAAATTCTCACTTTTATCTAAACATAATATAAGTGAGTAAATAACTCTGATTAATCAACTTTATTAGGCCTTAAATAACCATTGTCCCACTGAAACACACTCAATTTTCAGCTTTTCTTGTTTATTTCAGTCATACACATGCATTTCCACCTAAACCTCTGAACTCAAGTGAACTTTGAAAACTTTAGTGTCTCCTTTCTCTTTTTCCTTCCTGTTGTCAATAGATGAAAAAATGGCAAGAGGTCAGGCAGGACCCAATGACAGCCATATTTCCTGAGGCTCTGCCTGTGGTCTTTACAGCCAAAAACACACATGGACAGACAGTGGGAGGATTCTGCCACAACCTTTCACCCCAGTTGGGCTCTCTCAGAGTCAAAAGAGGCCATGTTGCCATTTCTGTAAAGACCAGCACCTGGCTTACTGGACTCATGCACAAGGGGAGTGTATGTATGTGTCAAGTCAAGTCAAGTCAAGTCAGTTTTGTTTATATAGCGCCAAATCACAGCAGATGTTATCTCAGGGTACTTTTCACATTGAGCAGGTCTAGACCGTACTCTTTAATTTACAGGGACACAACATTCCCCCATGAACAAGCACTTGGCGACAGCAGATGTGTGTGTGTGTTGTGTGTGTGTGTGTGTGTGAGCGTGCGCAGTCATGGGGGAAGGGGGTCTCTGGGGAAATGAATCAGCCACCCGCCCCCTCACTTACAGAGCTCGCTTCAGCAAGACCCAAAGGTCAACTCTCACCCTTTCTCGCATTTCTCTGTCTCTTTTTGCAATTTCTCTCTACCTCCCCCACCTCTCTCAGAGGTGAACAAGGAGCTGTTTGAGTGTGATATGAGAAACAGAGGTGGTGTTGTCTGCATGAGTATGTATATGTATGTGTGTGAAACATAGTGAGCGTAGGTCCCTTTTGTCACATCAAAACAAAATATCACCTCCTACATCTGTCCTCCCAGTTAGATTTACTTTAAATAATGCTTATGATTTCATACTCATATTTTAATACGCAACTTGGGTTGGACTGAAGTTGAAATAACAGATGAGACTTTATGTGGTATTCCATGTCTTTGTTGGTGGGTGTAAAAAAAGACCAAAGCCAGTCAACTGTAATTGTATGTCTGAAAGAAAGCTACAATTAAGTATTTTACATCTTATGAAGGTGTGGATAGGAGCGAGTCTGCAGCAGCAACACATCCTCATAATTACCACATAGGGCGATTGTACTGTACCACGCACTCTAAAACGACCCATAGTAGTGTTTCCTAAAAGGGTATCATGGACTCCAGAACCACTCACAGGAACATTTTACATTATGTTGTTTCTATCTGTGCTTTCCAAATCTGCTACAAATCACTTTTAAAAAACAAT
>JANJYP010123425.1:0-13639 GCA_024605115.1 Rastrelliger brachysoma | reverse complement strand
TTATTCTAATCATTTTACCGCCCCCAGACATGTCATTTTGATTGATATCCTTGCCTTTCCCCCAATCCCAGACCTCATCAACCTAGAACCGAACGGCAACAAATGTAACAACATTCTCTATTTTCCCTGCCTCTGTGGGCTAGCTCCCCCTCAAGGCACTTCTCACCACTGATTCCACTCTGTAATTTACAATTGGCTATTGTGTCCCAAATGTTACATTGGAACAACTCAGGGTAAATGAAGCATGTCAAAGACCAGTCTTTCAGTCTTGATTACACCCCCCCACCACCACCCCCCAACCACAAACCTCCATTTCTCTCCCTCTCTAATTGCAGCAAACTAAGCTAAAGCCACAGCTCTGAACAAACTATTATTCAAGCACCTGAATTCACCCACTCATTCAAAATACAAAATGACCGGCACGTTCTTTGACAGTGGAAAGTTTGATTGACTATGTAATTGGAACTAAGAATAGAGAGGGGGAGACATAAGAACGACTCCATCTCCCGAGATACTGTGAGAAAAAAAGAGTTAAAGATAAACACATATAGCTATATAATAAACGGGATATACTGTAGAGAAGCTCACCCGTAGCTGAATGGTTACTGTGCATGTCACACAACCGCAATGCCCCCGGCTCGGTTTCAGCCAGGGACCTGTGTTGCACGTCACATCCATCCCCTTTCCCCTTGCTTCCTGTCTGCTTCCTCACTGCCTAACATCGAATAAAGGCAAACATACCTAAAAACATCTTTTAAAAAAGAGAGAAAAAAGGGCTGTAGGGCAAGGTGCCACAAATCAATACCTGAAACCATATTAAATGTCTGGAGCTCCACAAGCCACAGAAGAATTTGTATGACTAAAGCCAGCATTACAGTCATCTCCACTTTATATTGCAGTTTCCAACAGTGCAGGCCTGTGGGAATATACAGCATCTGTCAAACTATTTACAGTTTATACTGGCAGCATAATATAGAGTTCAACTACAAGATACAACTTTCTTTTAAAAATCTGAACAAATTTCTTAACCACTAATTAATCATCTCGAAAGGCATGATCTTTTGTTAGTTTTTTTTTTTTTTTTGTTTGTTTGTTTGTTTTTGTTTTTAATTCAATAATTGAGACTGTCTTGCAGTTGGATACATTGCTCAAATATTGTTTGGGCTGCCTCTAGTTTTCATTATTGATTAATCTAATCAATTGAGTAATCATATCAGCTCTAATTATTATTAAAATTATGAAGATAAAGATTCTTGCAGTACAGAACAAAAGCTTGATTGTCTCGATTCTGTGACAGCACCACATTTATTCAGTTTATCCCCCACATACTGTCAGTGCATATCTGTCAATGTCTGCCCCATGGTGATCACAAGCTACACTACTGCTGCAGCTTATTCACTTTTTAATGTAATCCTATATAGCTGTATGTAGCACAGCTAAGAGAGCAAGCATAGGGAAAATACAGATGAAGAAAGAAGGCAAATTGAAAAATTTGCATTTTCAAAAAGAAAAAAAAAAAGGTGGCTGGACTTCATATTTCAGTTGATTTGATAGCAGCTACCTTGCGAGGCCGCTCGTAACTCCAGCTGCCCCATGACCTTCATTCTTCAGCAGGCAGGCTGACTCTTCCAGCCTCTGACAAGATTTATCGGGGCTGGCTAATAGCCTGCTCTCTGCCAGGTAAGGCCTCATCGATACAGGGGCTTCTCCTGCCCCTGCCAGTGCTATGCTAATGAATATTTCAGCTTTTTTTTGCACACATCTACAAGTTTAATAGAGGTGGTGTGGGCATGTTTAAATTGAATAGGGTTAAAATACACATTCTTAGAACAGCAGTGTAGTTCAGTTGAGGCAATGAAGCTGCAAGTGCCTTGCTCGAGGATGGTTACTGAGAGTCAAGAGGTGATGTCACATCATCCACCCAGACTACCTGAGCATGTTGTGGGTTTTTAGCAGGTGAAAATAAAGTATTGCTCTACCCTACAGGCTCTATCTGCCTCTGTACGCATGTGTGTAGAGAGTATGTAATAACCAGACACACATANCACACACACACACACACACACACACACACACACACACACACACACACACACACACACACACACACAGGATATTGAAACCCTCTCAGGCATGTCGCCTGTGTGCATGTGCCTGGCGTGCAGGATGATGGAGAGGCTGAACTGTGGAGGCCCCGTTTGCTCTCCTCTCCAGCCCTCATAGGACACACACACACACACACACATACACACACACACACACACCCTAATACTGTACACACACACACACACACATACACTTTATCACATCCTTACACATGCACACAAGCATCCACTAAAGTGAGTGTACCCACTGAGTACACATGCGCAAACTTTCACACAAGTCCCCCCAGGCTTTGATGGATGGTCGGTGAGTGCTCTACCTCCTGTTTCATACACATATAATCTCATTTGGGGGCCACATGGTGGGAGCCGCACCAAAACAGGGCTAATAGAAGCAGTCAAGCTGTCCTATTCCTCTCCTTCCCAAGTCAAGTCATATCCATTATACTCTACTGCTTAGCAAATATGTATGACTGCAGCCTATTAATAAAAAGCTGTATTCTTTGTACAAAAAATCCACAAAGTTTTCAGATGCATTATTTATCTGTGACCATTCTTAATGTGTCTTATGCAGTCAGGAGATCTCAGTGCATCTTAATATTTCAGCAGTTTCTCAATACAAAAGAGGAAGTCTCTGGGAAGAGAGACAGAGCAGGTGCATGTCTCTCACACAGCCTAAAAAATCAATGTGAACCTGAACCTGGGGTGAAGGCTGTACCTATTAAATACACTCCAATCACACTGTTAAACTTACTAACTTTTCTCCTGTCAACACCAGTGCAGGGACACAAACACCTACCCATCATCTTTCCAACTCCTGTATCCCTCCTGTGTCTGTCTGGGAGACTACATGTCAGTTAAAGTGTCTTTTTCTTCACCTGTCAGCTCTGCTTCATAAACAAGTTCACATTGCTCTGAGGAGCTTTACAGTCTGCTGCCAGAGCAAAAGGTGGCACTTAGGAGTAAATTATGGATCAACGTGTCTGGCTTTCATGGCTCTTATTCTCATTTCCATGAAGGCCGTGTGTGACAACACGGCAGGTGCTGGATGGGGTTTAAATCGTCGCCCCCTGACGGGGGGCCACGGACCCTTCTGGCAGTTCCCTTGACACCTTGGACCCATGTGAGCGCTGCTGACAGGTAGTGATTCATCTGATTCATCACTATGTTTCCTCCTCAGTAAGAAAGAAATGGAGAGAAGGAGGCACATAAAAAAACATATAAACATACACTAAACAGAAACTTTGATAGTCAGAGAATCTGGCAAAAAAAACATAGCAGATGCAAAGAGCCTTCTGCCACCTGTTTGAAACAGCATCAAGAGAACAAATGTCCCATGACCTTTTCTGCAAAACAACAACAAAAAAGTCACATCATATTCTGAGACTGAGTCTGCCAGACATTTTTGCAATTTTGATGAGATACAGTGTCACAGTAAACAAAATGCTATTGTTTGCCTATTAGTCTCACAAACAGCAAGCCTTATGTCTGCTCCATGTTCTGATCCAGCTCTTCAACAGAGAACTATTCCCCTGGGCTATACAGCAGTAGAGCTACGGGATGTTCTCATTTACTTGGTCCTAGCTTCAGTCAATACAAGAGGACAGCTATAGAGAAAACTACAGAGCTTACATAGCATATCATAGACCTTGGGAGCCTTGTAAAAGTCAATTTACTGTACAAACTCCTAACAATTGCTGTGAAAAACAAATCTGCAATATGGTGAGTATGTAATGATTGATAGTGCCACAGGAAAGGCAAATCTGCAAATATGAATCGGCTTTATCCTGGTGAGCCCTATCTAATGTGATCGCTGCCGAGTATGAAATGAAATTCCATTTTCGATGACATCAAATTGAAAGAAGCGGCAAGAAGAAGGTGGCATCCTCGACACTGCCACTTACAATCAGCGGCATGGAGAGCAATCAAGGTGGCATGCGGCTTAAATTTCTTGTCTGTTTCTTCCCTCACTCCCTCCTTCCCCTGTCTTTCGGCATCTTATCGTGACAAATGTTGCGGATGAGTCGGGGCTTCTTCAGTCATGAGTATTTATTTTCATGTGAAGACAACTGAGCGCACTGGCACATGTATTGTGTGCAGAGAAAAGAGCTGGAAGATAAAGATGAACAGGAAAAAGAAGACAAAGGAACAGAAATGAAGCAATACGTTTTATAGATTCCTCTAAAAGTATTAACACATTATGCAGAATAATAAAGCACACACTGTGACTACCAGCTATAGAAATCTCTCTCTCTGACTTTCTCTCTCATTCTCCACCATTTCTGCTTGCGTATCAGGTAAGTCTAATCCTTAGATTAGTAATTGCCTTAGAGCGAATGCATTCAAATCACCAAACCAAATTATACCAGAAAATGCTGCCCGCTGCAATTTCATGAGTATTACTGTGCAGTGTTACTCCTTCCATTTTCCTCTCAGAACATAAACAACAGAAGCTTGAGTAGCTATATATTGAATTAAGCCATAATAGATCCAAAACAATTTTGATAGAATTAGCCACAGTTGGGGGTACACAGCATAGCACAAAGGACAAGTGCTAATAATAACAAGAGATTTCCAGATTGTGTTTTCTTCTATTTTTCCCCTTTTTCACTTCAGGCTTACTGGATTTCTGGAAAGTTTCTATAACATTTTTTTTNGGGGGTACACAGCATAGCACAAAGGACAAGTGCTAATAATAATGTGGTAATAAACAAACCATCTTATTGCACATCATCTCATTTCTTACTAAACACAAGATTTCCAGATTGTGTTTTCTTCTATTTTTCCCCTTTTTCACTTCAGGCTTACTGGATTTCTGGAAAGTTTCTATAACATTTTTTTTTTTAAAATATATATTTTGTTCTTCTCATGTGATAATCCAGTAATTACTTACATGCCCTTAAGTCTCACACCTGAGACTTTGCAACTGATTGTCTCAGGTAATTGGATTCAAATTAAATGTTAAAGAAGAAAAGTTTTACAAATTCTAGAGAAACAGCTGCTTTTNGTCTCAGGTAATTGGATTCAAATTAAATGTTAAAGAAGAAAAAGTTTTACAAATTCTAGAGAAACAGCTGCTTTCTCCAACAATAAGCTGACCTGTATCAGCAACCACGGGAGGATGGGGGGGTATGGCCGAATACTTTAAAGCTCCTGTGGAACCTCTTATCAAGTAATTACCTTATTGAGCTCAATGAGTTACTAACTGCCTCAACGTTTTCACAGATAAAATCATGTGAGAGCCAACAGGGGAGTTTTTTACCTGCAAAGCAGAAGCAGTGATGAGAAGAAAAAAAAAAAAAAACAAACATATGTGGACTTAATCTTGCATGCAGATATAAAATTTGACACTTGAAAGTGTAAGGTCACTGGGGCATTGAAGTTACAATTAGGTCAGATGCGGCTTTTCATAGGTGTTTTGGTTACTACNGTAAGGTCACTGGGGCATTGAAGTTACAATTAGGTCAGATGCAGCTTTTCATAGGTGTTTTGGTTACTATATTTTGTAAGTTGAAACAAACAACCACAGCCATAGGCAAAGTACTGCATTTCCATATTGGTTTCCTGATATGTCTGTAGCGCAATCACTTCCTATGTTTTGGCTACACACACCATTCAGGTAACCTGCATTTGCATGATGATATTGTTTGTCCTATATGAGTGCAGTAGGGTGAGAATTTGCCCTATGCAAATCAAATATTCTGCAGCCTTATTCATCTGGTGCTGGAGAGGTGGCAGCTCAAGAAGGCACAGGAGGAACAGCTGGCCAGAGCATAGAATATGAACTCTGGGGCTGGGTTAAGGGCAATGTCCAGTTTTGCTTACTGCATTAGCCCTGAGGCAAGATAACCTGGTATAAGTTTGTGGAACAGGGCTTTGCTTACCCTGAGGAGCTATGCTGCAAGAGAATACAAGCTGCTGTGGCCACTGATTAAAAGTGATCCACCTGGGCACAAGTGAGTCTTTGAAGTGCAATGATAAAACAAAAGCTGATGGCTTGAGCTAATTCGATGGCTAAGTGATTTCATTCCTCACTGCATTAGTGCTGTGCAGCATTATTTTCTGGCACAGGGTAGAACAGAAACTACTGCCAAATGTGATAAAGTTAAGTGTTTTGTTAAGTGCATGCGCAACTCATCAGCCTTTAGATGTAAGGATTGGATACAGGTATGTATGGAGCATGGCATAATGTTGTTACCAAATGCAGCAAATAACAAGGAAAAATATGAGCTACAAAAGCCGCAATCAGTGCAGTTACAGGAAGAGATGAAATGTCAGGTCTGTTGCCCCTCCTGTTCAAGCCCTCAGCAGCTGCTGGGTGACACGGCGGCTCTCCCTCACAGTTAGCTCAGCTTAATGACTGTTAAAATGTCTGATGGGCTAAAAAGAAAGGCTTGCCTCAACGATAAACTCCCTCAGTTGCCTAGTTACCTGCCTGAGCAGGTTACCTGTGCAGTTATTGCAAGATTAGGTAGGCGAGGAGAGAGTAAGACAGAACCCAATACCTCAGAGATTACAGTCAATGGTCAGTACTATTCTCTTTCCCCCCCTCCCTGTCTTTCTCTCTATCTTTCCACCCGAACCCAAGTCCCTGTGAAACAGTAGGGACCATTCTTTATACCGCTAACAGGGCCGTCTTTCTTGTGCCTGTCTCTATCTCTTCCCACAGACAGACAAAAAAAGAGAGGGAGTGGTAAAAGAGAAGGGTTTGTGGGTGACAGTGTGTATGTGCATGAGATGGAAACACACATAAAAAAAATATATATATATTCCTTATCATTATGACCAAATGTGATAAAAGGGTTACAATTTAAATATAAACTGNAAAAAAAAAAAAAATATTCCTTATCATTATGACCAAATGTGATAAAAGGGTTACAATTTAAATATAAACTAAGTCATATGAATAAATCTTATGAGCAATATAATGTTGATGGTTTTTAAATTGCCACAAGGATACAAAAGTGAATATTCCTAATGTAAGTCATACACGCACAAATGTCTGACTTACTACAGTCTGTGACATCATAATTTTCTACCACTAATCCAAATTTTGCACAAATTGTTCCCTTAACTGAGACACTTAAGTGTCCTTGAGTATTCTATTATGTCTTTAGCTGTGAAGGCTCTTACCTGACAACAGAATATTTTTAGATGCAGCGTCCCTAAAATCAAGAGCATGACCACACCACTAGGCTACTTAATCCAATATAAAGGTGGCTTTTTAATGCCATAATAAGAGCACATGAACACACAGTTTCTATTCAATTAGCTCTCTTTGTAGCTGTTAATTTGGGCCTGTTCACCCCAACTGAATGCATCTAAGGTAGAGTATTTACTGAGCGCATGGGATATAAAAGGTAATTTTAATAGCTGCTCTCTGTTGTATATTAAATACAGGCTACACCACACAATAAACATGAATATCACCCGGTAAACGACTAAACACATTCTCTACTATTTTATTGCAATTTAAGTATCCAAACTAATAAATGCTTGAGAATCACTAGAAAATTCTCTGTGTGCATTACGGTCGGTGAATATTAGGTTTTGTCCGAGACGCTGGATCATAACAAATGCACAGTCCATAAAAGTTACCGCAGCATTATTGTAGAGAGTAAATAAATAATTATATAAGTGGAGCATAGTGACACACAATACATGCTGCTGCCGCAGCAGCAAATAGAGTGCCCTTTTAATTATGCAGGAGACATCCGAAAGCAACAGCACTCCTCACACTCTGGGAAGCAGCTCAGTGAATACACCATATTAGAAGCTGTTAGAGACAGAGCAGGGGAAGAGAAGAGAGAGAAGTAAAGGGGAGTGAAATGATTTGAGAGAAGAAACAGTAAGAAGGAGGGGAAGAAGGATACAGAGAGATGAGAGTGGAGATTAAAAAAGAAACCACTGCCAGAAAAAGGGCAAGGCAGATCGCACCATTGTATGGAGTATAATGTGGCGACAGGTAAAAAATGAAGAGAGAAAAACGAATCCCGGTTGATGCGAAGAAAGCAAGGACGTACAACACAGGACCCAAAAAGACTTTGGAGGGAGGGGAGGGGTAATTGTGGGCATAGAATATAAAAATATGAAACAAAAGATATGTGGAGAAAAAGGAGGAAAACAAAAATTGAAACATTCCAGCTGTGTTCTGAAAGAAAACAGCACTCCAGAATTATAAAGGAGTAGCTGCTGACACCAAGTAAAAGAAAGATCAATAATTAATTAGACTGCCAGAGAAAAAAACATACAAAAAATAGCGTCCTTTTTTTCCTGTAAACGCAAATAAGCTGACTTCATTATGTATTAACTTTGTTTCACCGCTGTTTCAACAGTGCAAAAACAGCTGAAAAAAATGTAGACTGATCTGATAAAATCATACATTGCCTAGAATTTAAATATCACATTGTGCCACCTACACTCTTCCTTTACTGAAAATTTTGAAAAAATGTTTCAGAAAGGAAAAAAGTAAGAAAAGAGAAAACAGAGGGGAAGTAACTGGGGGTAAAACAGAGTCTAAGATAAGAACAAGTGAATAGAAGATGGCAGGCATTTTTATATGAGGAAATGAATAAGGGAGTAAGAAGAAACTGAGACAATATGGGAGGTGATATAAAAATGTCTTATTTCACTGCTAGGTCAATGAATTGAAGCAGACCCTGAAGTGCAGAGGAATGTTAATATGACCTCCTGGCCAGATGTTCCCACTTAAGCCAAGACTGTAAAGTGACTCGCAAACCCTTACAAAGCAGTGTTTGTAATGCATTCAGCCTACATCTACCTTTCTCTCGTTTTGGCTTTTGTTTTTTTCCCTTTCACTGGAAGAAAAGGTAGCCTTGTCAGAGACAGAGGGCAGGGCAGGGCTTGACATAGCTAAGGGGTGTATAGCCGGCCCCTGCCACACTCCCCTCTGGGATAAAGTAACTGCAAACCAAACCCTTATGTGAGCTGTCTACAACACTCTGACACATATTTGCCAAGGTTAGTAGTTATGACACCCCTGACGGAAAAGGCACCTCAACACATGCTGTGATAAAAGTCAAAAAGTTAGACATGTTTGGTTGAGTTGTAACAAAATCCCTTGCTAAGCTAATCTAAACCGTTCTTTTTCATTTCAATATTACATGTGAATGGCACTCCAAACCAAAACAGATCAATACTGCTAACTTGACACACATTAGCACCATAAAGGCAACAAGACTACTGAGGCTAGCCCTGTCAGAAAGCATTATGGTAGAGAGAACACTAAGAGGAAGAAACAGAAGACATTTAAGAGTAGTGGAGGGAAAAAAAGAACATGGAGACATGTCTTCTTACCTGTTTGTTGTACTTGTTGATAGTTTGACTGCTGTATTCAGAGCAGTGGTCAGATCCAAGGGAAATGTTATCTCCGGTGCCAACAAAGGTATTGGCAGGGGGCAGGTCCTGAACTGCCTGGTGCTTTTTACCAGCTGTTGGTGACTGTGGGTGAAGCTGAACAGTGGGGAGTGGTGAACTGGACTTGTAGTGCCTGGCCAGATCAGGGCTCCCCGGCCCTCCATTGACTGAACGGTAGCGGCCCATGCCAGGACTGTCTGACAACTTCTCGTTGACACCATCATAGCGCTGGCCATTGGGTTTGGAGGCCTCTACGGTGACAATGCTGCTGTAGAGTGGTTGTTTGGATTTCTGTTTCTTTTTATCTTTCTTCGGCTTCTTGGATTTGTCATGTTGCTGAGGTGTGAAGAAATCTTCATGATCCTTCTTGCCTGCCTCATAGCCATTCTTGTTCTTGGGGCGGCAGTAACGGGCCATGACAACAATAGGAATAATAAGAATGACTGTCATAATGCCCGAAACTACTCCAATTACAATGCTTAGCCGCTGTTTGCTTAGATCATAATTGGGGTCACCAGCAATGTTGGTATTGAGAGATGTGCTCAGGCTCTTTGACACCTGGGCCTCCACAACTGTGGAATTGGACAGAGTCTCATTAACATACACATGAACCAGTGTGGTTGTGCTTTGGGAAGGCTGCCCACTGTCATTCACCTGGACCACAAGTCTATGGAGGCCATAGTGCTTCTGCTCCAGCTTCCCCACCAGTGAAATGACCCCAGTGCCCCCATCAATCTCAAATAGTTTGAAAGGGTTTCCACCAATGATGCTGTAGTTAAGGTCTGCATTGATGCCGGTGTCAGTATCAGTGGCTATGACAGTTCTGACTACTGTTCTGATGTTACTGGAGGGTGGAAGAAGGGTGTAGGAACTGTTTATTGGGAAGGTGACTGTTGGTGCATTGTCATTTTCATCCATGACAAAGAGGGAAACTGTGGCTGTGGCTGATCTGGGTGGGTCACCTCCATCCACAGCTTTGACACGAAATGTGTATGTAGTTTTCTGCTCTCGGTCAAAGGACAATGTGGAGAAAATAGTTCCAGTGTCATTCTCGATTGAAAATATGTCTTCTTCTTCCTCAATAAATAGGCTCATCTCTGCATTTTGGCCTTTATCTGCATCAATGACTGTAACCATGCCAACTGGGCTGTTTGGCTCAAGATTCTCTTTGACATAGAAGGTAAATACATCCTGCATGAACTTTGGTTCGTTGTCATTCTTATCGGCCACAAGGACAACCACTGTTGCAGAGCCCTGTAGGGTGTTTATACCCTTATCTTTGGCTATCACTTTGAATTCGTAGCGCTCCGTTTGCTCTCTATCCAGAATGGTGTTTACTCGGATGTCTCCACTGTCTGCATCGATAGAGAAAATCCCATTCACTGATGAGTCTAGGGAATAGGCTATTTCAGCGTTCTTCCCACTATCTGCGTCAATGGCTGTCACTGTTGTCACTCTCTCGCCAGGGGCATTGTTTTCTGGAAACGACACCTCTACCACATTCTGGCTGAAGATAGGAGGGTTGTCGTTAGTGTCGCCCACTTTGACGATAAGAGAATTATTACTTGCCAGACTGGGGCTTCCAGAGTCCACAGCCACTATGACCACATTGTATTCCTGTATGGCCTCATAGTCCAGCGGTGCAGATGTGTGGAGGAAATATTTCTTTTTATTCTGCTCACCTTCCATCTCACTGGCTGGTTTAAGCTGAAAGGGCACATCCCCTACCACTGTGCAGGTCACTATGCCATTTTCTCCCTGGTCGCGGTCTGACACCTGAACTAAGGCAATGGGTGTGTCCACAACCACATCCTCAGCCACATTAGCTATACCGTCTTTTAAGAAAATGCGTCCAATTTTTCGGATCTCAATAGCAGGGACATTGTCATTCTCATCCTTGATATTCAACACCACGGTGGCCTTGTCCATTTTGGGTGGCTGGCCTCGGTCACGGGCCATTACTGTGAACCTCAGTTGGCTCACTTCTTCACGGTCAATGCGGTGTAGCACGCTCAGCCACCCTGTGCTCTCATCCAACCTCAGCATCCTTCTTACTGACTCTGTGGCTGCCCCAAACACATACTCAATTTGACCATTAACCCCCACGTCTGCATCAGCCGCTTTGAGCTGTAGTATGGGGGCACCAGGGGAGCTGTTTTCTGGAAGGTCAGCTTCATACACACCCTTCTCAAACCGAGGGCTGTTGTCATTCACATCAGTGATCATCACCCTCAGAATGGCCTGGGAGGAGCGAGGGGGATCTCCTCCATCCCTAACACGCAGGGTGAGCTCATAGGAGTCTCTCTGTTCCCTATCAAGGGCCCCTTTAATGATGAGTTGAGGCTGCTTCTCTCCATCAGTGGTGTCAGCAACTTGCAGTTCAAAGACACTGCTCCTGCTTGCGCCTTCCTCAAATCTCCTCTTCCCTGAGTATGAATCCCCAGCAGAGCGCCTTGAGTTCTCCCCATTGTCCTGAATAAGCTCATATCTCTCTATTCCATTTCTGCCAAAATCTCTGTCTGTGGCTGTGGGCAACAGATAAAGGGTTCCAATGGGTCTGTTTTCCTCCACAGACAGTGTCAGGACAGGGGAGGGGAAAGACGGAGTATTATCATTTATATCTAAAATGATGACTTTTCCCTCAAAAAGGTCTACCCAGCTCTGAGCTGGTCCAATTACTGACACTTCGAAATCTATAAAGCATTCATTTTCATCAAATATCATTTGACACTGCTGCAATTTTTCACGGTCTATCCTTCTCTCGTTAGTGGTGAGCTCACCTGTTATGTTATCTATTTTGAAAAAATCAGAGCCGGACTCGAGCGTAAATGTCACCTCACCGGACCCAGCAACGATGCCCAGGTCGGCGGCTACGTTCCCTACCCTGACATCGGCAGGTCCTTCCTCAGCCAAACGGTACCGGAGCACTTGCTTGGCAGCAGGCTGATGCACAAGCTGCAGGATGAGCATGCAATAGTACAAATAGTCCACTGCACCAGTAGTCATCATTGTCCCCCTGTAATGTCTCCACTTATATTTTAAAGAGAAAAAAAAGGAATTGGATCACTATAAGAAAGTCCGAATGCGGAAATAAAATTTCTTGTTCATTAAGAGCAAAGCCCTCTGTTTCGGGATGCGTGAGACTTCATCCTCCGGACGACTTCCTACATCGCTCCTGCTGCAGTGAAAAGCAGCAAGTGCACGGGCTTTCCTCTCTGCTTTTCCTCCTCAAGCACTAAATGTAAGTTGCTCTTTTTTTGTTTTGGTAAAAAAAAAACCGCAGTGATATCAAAAAATACAACGGAGAGGATCCGTGCGCTACGGACTGTGCCACAAATATTTGAATTTCATGCGCGTAACAGCCAAAACGTTATTGTCCGAACATCATATAACCCGAAAGTAAAATCAGTCCATGTCGCGCCGTTTTACTCACAGTTTGTGGTTACAATCTCCTTTTTGGGTGAGGCTGCAATATTCCTCTGTCCAGTGATATGTCCAGATATGTCAGAGGATTGTTTAAATGCCCGCGCAGTTTCCAAACTCATATGGTGAGTATTGACTGCGCGGAGCCTTTCAACTCTCCGATCTTGAGGACGTGAATATGAAGCAAATTACCTGTCCGGTTGCCTATTCTGCTCTTTTCCTCCAAGTCACTTGCTTTTAGCAGGCAGTATATAGTTCTCTCTCCTTTTGTTGCGATCCAACTCCACAAATCACAACGACTGATAAATCAAGGTTGTGTTAAACAGAAAAAATCAAACAGGAAAAATATTTTAAAAAAATTAAATCCGACACAGTTTTTCGGAAACATTAGTTGAATTCCTCAGTGTGTCCAGCATATTCAGCCTGTTCCCTCACCTGCAGACGCGCCGCATGTGTTGGCAGCCCCTATCTGCAGCACTGTGAGAGGGATTCACAAATGATATTGCAGTCTCTGCCTCTCTCTCTCCCCCCTTCTCTCTCTCTCTCTCTCTCTACTTCTCTCCACCCCCTCTGGTTTCTTCTCCCCCAGCAGCGCACGTAAACAGGGTCGGACTTGGTCTTGATCGCCGGGTCCAGAGGCCAGCAGACAATATTTTGACGAAAAGGGACAGAGGAGGAGAGATGGCTTAATATAGTCGTTTTTACCGGTGTATTCATGAAACGCGGCTTGGCACTTT